>JAPPVO010000024.1:116324723-116524723 GCA_030407325.1 Camellia japonica | reverse complement strand
GAACCTCCAACATCCTTAGTTTCATTTGGATTGTGCTGTCTCTTTCTTGAAGTTCTGAGTTATGTGATGTCAAGGTTCTTATTGCAATATCCTTTTCTGCAAGTAATTCATTCCAATTTCTCTATTCTTCTATTTTAGATTTAGAAAGTTCCTTTAGTCTTTAATGTAGATCAGCAATTTCAGCATCTTTTGATTCCTCAGATTCTTGAGGCTGATGCATTGTTGAGCCACAAATGCTATCATGATGTTGGTCCATCGGCTCATTATGTTCTTCTTCATCACTTTCCTCATTGGTTTCTTCTTGCTATTTAGATTGAGTGCCTTCATCTTCTTCTTCACTTCTTCTTCTTTCTGTTATTTTTTTTTGTCTTCTACTTCTATTTCTTTTCTTTCTTCTCTCTTCTTCTACTTCTTCTATCTTCTTCATCTCTTCTTCTTCTGCTTCTGCTTCTTGCTTGCTTGATCTTCTTGTCTATTGCTGGCTTCGTGTTCTTCTATGTTTCCTTCTCCTTCTGCATTCCTTGGTTCTTCAGATGAATCTTCTAATGTCTCCTTGAATTTGACAATTGCCTTCTTTGATTCTTTCTTCTTCTTTTTACCAAGACAAAACTCCTCTGATGGGTTTTTAACTAGCTCCTTGTTATCTATCTGTAACAGGAGGCTCTTTTATTAGAGAAATGTTACAAAATTCACTGAGAGAAAAAATTCAAATAAGGAAAATAAAATTCATCTAAATGATACTAATGGGAAACAAATTTCAGAAAAAATTGTATGGGCCAAAGAAAATTACAGACAGGGAATTAATTTTATGAGGCATAGAAAATTATGAAACAAGCAACATAATTTAGATATCAGAGAAAATCAATCAAGGCATATAAGTTAATGTTTTACTATAATTGTGTCAGAGAAATTCGGATTCCAGAGAAAATTCATTAGAAGGGTAGAAATAAACAGTGTTAATCAAAGAAGCAAGGCACATAAGTTATGGGCCAGAGAAAATTACGCACAAGGAGAAAAATTTTATGGGCCAGAGAAAATTATGAAACAAACATAATTCAGATATTAGAGAAAATAAATCAGGGCATATAAGTTAATGTGTTACAATTGTGGTCAGAGAAATTTGGATTGCAGAGAAAATTGATTACAATGGCAAAAATAAACTAGTGGTAATCAAAGAAGAAACATAAATTGATAGTTCAGAGAAAATTGATCTCAATCAATCAATGCACAAGGAGGGAAACAAACCAGTGGTCAGAGAAATTTTGGAATTTCACTGAGATTTCAGTGGCGATAGAAATCTAACATGTTAAGGTGCAAGAGAGTGGACTAGTGTCTTCTGCAGCTGTTTCGTCAAGCTTTGCTGGTTCCACTTGGCACATCTTGGGAAGTCAGTTGTGTTACTGTCTTCCGAGTCAATGATATTTGCATGTTCACATAGCCAATACTGTGATGGAATTAAAGTAATTAAATTTTTGCTAAACACACACAAATTTGTAAGTATGATAACTGCAAATTTGAATGGAATTATACTTACTAGCAAGCATGCAATGACACACCAACTAACTTTTTCTGGAGTTTTGTGCAATGCTATGATAGAATCAATCAATGTTGATGTGATTGCTTTTGGCCAATCATACTGTTTCATTGATTCAAGAGGTTCCACATACTTTATAAAAACCCACCCTATTGAATTCCCACTTGTTGCAAAAAATAGGGTGAGACACAAGTACAATGTAACAATGACTGCTACATCTTTGTAGTCAGTTGGTTGCTTACCTTTCATTACTTTGACCAAGGCATTTTTAAGAACAGGACCAGTGAACCTTGTGTCCTTTGGAAATCTTCTCCTTAGGAATGCAGATTTTGGCTTTTTAGAGTATCTTAATGACATGGCTCCTTTACCTCCTTGCAAACCAAAAATCAAGGTCATGTCATTGGTTGTAAAGGTCAAGTTCTTTTTACCAACTGTGAATGCTTTTGTTTTTTCATTGTAATATTGGATTATTGCAACTACATCATCATCAGATTTCCTAGATTTCCTTGGATCCATTCTTCCAGTGGTTAGAGCTTGGATCAAATACCAAAATGGGGTCTTTTGAAGCTCTACAAGTTGATTTGAATTGAATTTAAGTGTTTGAAAAAAATGAGACAACAGATGAGAGGTTGGATCGGTATTGAATGCTGTAATGAGCTCTTTTTCTTTAGAGTTTAACAGGTTTTTTCCCCCTTGAGCTTGAGTCTTTTGAAGTTGGGGTACTCATCTTGATGCTAGTTGCTTCATCACCTTGGACTTGTGTGTTTTGGCAAGGAGTTTGTGGTGTTTTGCTGGTTTTTTATCTTAGATCATAAAAAGACTGAGAGAGTTTCTGTTTCTTGCTTGGTGTTTCCAGTGTTTTGCTGCTTTTACGTTTTGCCATTTCTAGACAATGATGAAAACATAAAGATGTCAACATTAAATCCCAGAGAAAATTGAACATGCCAGAGAAAATTGGACATGTCAGAGAAAATTACACATAAGGGAGAAAACTAAGGTGGCCAGGGAAAATTATAAATGTCAGACAAAATTAGACACTAAAAATTAAATGTCAGAGTACTAATTGTTTTCGTGTGGAATACATCTAGCCATAGAAAATTTCCATTCCCAGAGAAAATCAACAAAGCAACATAAACATGGCAGAGAAATTTTCAATAATTGTTAAAATTACATATAGAAGTATAATATAACCAGAGAAAATTCAAAAAAGAAACATATATCTAGCAAGCACAGAAAATGAATGACAGAGAAAAGTAAACATGGCAAGCCAAAGAAAATTTCCATTCCACAATTAGTAAGATAAAATAAACAAAGCAACGTAAGCATGCCACTGAAAATTACACAACATTGAAACCAAGAATTGAACAAAATAAACATACCAGAGAAAATTACACATTCCGAAGAAAATTACATATTCTTGAGAAAATTTCCATTCTAGAGAAAATTTCAAGTCCATAATATTAAAATGCCAAAGAAATTTACATACACAATCAGAGAAAATTAAACATGATAGAGACACACAAGGGAGAAAAGTGATGTGGCCAGAGAAAATTATAAATGCCAGAGAAACTTAGACACAGACAATAGAGCAATAGACATTCTAGAGAAAAATACATATTCCAGAGTAATTTACAAAGTAGAGAAATTTATAGACAAAATTACAGAAACATGTTCAAGAATAAGATCAAAACACAGAGAAATAACTTTTTTCAAAATAAACATGCCAGAGAAAATTCAAAGAAGAAACATACATCAAGCAAAAACCAGAGAAATTCAAATGTTAGAGAAATTTACAGATAAAATCACACAAACATGTTCAAGAATAAATTCAAAACACAAGAAATAACTTTTTTCAAATTATGTAGCTTTTTATTACGAAATTGAAACCTAAATTTAATGAAGTTAATATAAAATGCAATGCAATTAACTGTGTTTCCAAGAGAAAATCTAGTTGGATTGTAAAAAAAACTTACCAGAGTTAGGATGAAACTTTAATTACGAACTGATATGTCCTGAGATGAAGATGAGATGTGACGAAGATGAACTGAGATGACGATGAACAGTGAAAACGGGGTCAGGGAAATTTGTGAGGAAGGAATGTGAATGATTTTTGCAGAAGATAATGAAGCTCTAATGTCGATGGTGAAGATGATATTGAAACCCTAATTCTGTTGTTCTCTTGCTCGTGAAGATGGTTGGATGCTTGGAATGGAACTCAGTCGTCGGAATCAGTTTCGTTTCTGTGTTGATTTGTGAAGGGTATTTTGGTCCACGAAATAATTAAAAATGCGCGCCATATTGTTCAGGGACCTGATGCATCACTCTTTTTTTTGGTATCCTTTATTCTCTAAATTACTATTATTAGAGATCTTAAAAAAAATTCCCCTTTTTTTAATCTCACATTTTAGCCAAAAAGTCAAAAAAGTTACTAAAATAACTTGTTCCCAAACGAGGCCTAAGTCTTATGTCTCACTTAAGCGTGGTTTGTTAAATGAAGGCTTGCTTTGGAAAGTATGTTAAAAGTTGATTTTTTGATTTTTTTTGTTTTTTAAAAAAAAAAACGTATAAAAAAGTAAAGAGGTGATGTGACCCCGAAAAATCAAAATGCCAAAAAAGTTGCTTTTAACCTCTTTGCCAAAAGACTCCGAATCCTTCTTCTTCTTCTTTTTTCTTTTTTTTTTTTTTCCTCATTCTGCCATACCAATGACTATATACTCAATTAAATTAAATACATTCATATATATTTTTACTATCTCATCTTATTTCAGTTTAGTTTTTCTCAATATCTATTTCACTATTCTAAGAAATTAATTAAGCCACTCAAACTAAACTTATAACTTAGTCTAGCTTAAATAAAGTTGACTCATCATACAATATTCAAACTTCATAATGTTTAAATTTAGGGGCATTTATGGGCCTGACCGGTCTTATTTATCTATAAATTATGCTTCTTTTTTTAACTATCAATATTTTTAAAATACCCACACATTATCTCATTGAGCACATCAACCATAACACTACTGTCACGATCGATCCTGCTGCCAACAATTTCCTCTGGTCATTGGCGGCAACCTCTGACCTCCAGCAGCTACCTTCAACCTTCAGTAGCCACTTTTAGCCACTATCTCTAACTACTAACAATTACCTCTAATCTCCAGTGACTTTCAGTGATATTTTTCCAACCATTTTTTAAGAAAAATAATGTTCATCTTCACCACATTACTATTGTTACCACCTCCATAGTTCTAGTAATAACAAGAGAGAGAGAGAGAGAGAGAGAGAGAGAGAGAAGATGATGAAAAAAATAAAAAGTCCTTACTAGAAAACAATTCACATTAGTCTTCACCATAATAGATCAATACAAGATCAACAAAAGAATTAAAGATACATTAAGTGATAAATTTATCACTAAATGATTTGTAAAAAATTATAGACTTCAATACACTCATTCACATTCACACTGTAGACGTCCCCGAACGCCCCGGGAGGATGAGTCCCGTTCTGTTCATTTGGGTTCACTACAGTTCGGACTCAAATTGTCACGGTTCTTAATCTGAACCAAAGAGTCCAAATCCGGCAAATCGTTTTGAGAAACAGATTTTTGAAAAGAAGTGCCAAACATGGACTGCTTTGCCAGATACAGAGTCGCCACCTAAATATTTTTTTAATGGGGGAATTTAGGATACCCTGACTCGGTGCCAAAGGCCACGTGTTCGTCATCACCAAAGTTACCTCGGCTCGGGAACTTGGGTACGATTGGGGAAGGTCAGCTGTGAGCACCCCCTCTCGCCCGGTCCGAAAACCGGCCTCTACTAACTGTGATATCCGTTTTTGAAAACGTTATGTGCTCTTATTCCAGTTATTAGCCTAGAATTACTATGTTATGCGCACAGCAAACAAGTATAGACTAGATTGCCTAATTTGGAAATAAGCATTGCATATCCGTTTGTCTTGAAAAACACTTTGGAATTTGCTACTCGCAAGTAGGCTAAAATACGGGTTTCAACGAGTTTTTCCAACTCAGACAATCCAACCTTCACCCCCATGCATTCAAACAGTTTATCACATAGCATCTAGCCACATGGTAAGCATGCTGTCATGATAGCATTCACACACATACGATATGCTAAAGTATGAAAATACTTACATCGTACTCCGTGCCGAAACAATAAACTAGTTAGCAAACATGCATGGTCCTAGTTCATGTCAAATTGACTAATGCAACACATACATGATGCAATTAGGGTAGGCTCGGCTAACCAAAACATGACATGTGAAATGCAATCAATTGATGCACGTATTCAATTTGGAATTGAAGTACAAATGCAGTTAGCATGATGTACCGAGCCCGGTGCATGCAAGACAAATGTATGGATGCACGCATGCATAGCATAAGGTATGCTAATTTAAACATGCCCTAATCTACCATCATAAGCGGGTAAATAAAAGGGGAGAAAGAAGTGGGGATTGGAAGACATGCACGCACACGCACCCACACTTATTACAGATTCGCCCTCGCTCGGAGAGACCCAAAAGAATATACAGATAATTAACCTACAAGCTAATTAAAATATTACAGGCCATCTAATTAGCTAAGCAAATTAACTAATCTAGGGAAAACAGTAAACCGCCTCGGGAGGAGAGCCTGATGCAATGCATGCTTGGTCTTGCTCGGAAGTGCACTGCCATGCGCAATCTGCCTCTGTTTTCCCTGCTATACTCCTCTGAAGACTGCCAAAATCTCAAGGTTGCCTTTCTGAACACTGTACAGTACCACCGACTGGAGAGAATGGCCACCGGCCGTAGGAGATGTTCATCGGCTGAGAATGAATCCATCGGCCACCAAGTGTTTGCCGGTCGGCACTCTGTTCAGTCGATCAACAAAAAGTTCCTGCAGAACCTGTTTGACAGCAGCAGAGGACAGAGCTTTGCATGGCAATGCAATTCAAGCCATATATGCACCAACCATGTCCCTTATCATGTTAGTGACTCAAATGGACAGGCTCCTTGGTTCTCGGACCATCAATCGCTCATTTCCATGCGTGATGGCCCAAGGGACCAAGTGTGCACATTTTGATGTCAAATGCAATGCAAAACAACAAACCAAAGGGGGCCCAATTCCTATCACTAGATCAAGGAACAAGGCATGCATGCTAGATGGAGTGCAACCTAAGCATATGAACTAGCATGCAACATGAGCATACAAGGTATACATGCAAGCAGGCAAACAAACATGCAAGGTAAGCATGCAAGCAAGCATAGGATGGACTTAAACATGATTTAGGCAGCTCTAATTAGGCCCAAAACAGTGGCCAAAATGCTATGAAATGAGGACTAAACACACATACACACATGCACATGTTAAAGGGCTAATACTCAAGCACAAAAGGGCAACTCTCAAGCACACTTGAAAGAGGCATAACATGGACTAATGGCATGCAAGGTAAGCATTGAAAATCATGTTACAAAAGGTGCTAAGCCAATTAAACAAGATAAACAAGGCATGCAAACAAAGCCGAAAACCCAAGACAAGCCAAGAGGCTTAAACCAAGACTAAGTCCACCAAGCCTCACAAGGCTAAGAGGACTTAAAACAAGTCTAAGGCAGTCCTAGACAACACCCAAGGGACACCTAGATGGCATCTAAGTGGCTCAAATTCAAAGGGTATGCACAATGGCCAAAACATGGAGCATGCAAGACAAGCTTTCAAAGCTTCAAAGAGGCATCCAAGGCAAGCATACAAGCATGTTAAAGGGACTGAAATAACATGGCAAATGGTCCCAACCCACTAAATTAAGGCAAGGATGCATGCTATACATTCACACACTTAAGGCCAACAAACCAAAAATGCAAAGGGGCTATACTATGCATGCCAAAGTCGACCCAAACAACTAAGGACAGACCTCAAACATAGCAAAATAAGCACAAAAGCTTCACAAAGCCAAGCCTAAAACATGCTAGAACAATGGTTTACAACCTAAGGCATGTTAAGGCAACAAAATGGCATTACAAGGCATGTATGCTAAGCAAGCATGGTGTACCAAAACCAACATACAACAATGCTATTTCATGGCAAAATAAGCATAAATAACAGCCAAGGCATGGTCAACATGAGGCTTAGCTAGGTGCTCATTAAAGAGGCAAAAATGGCCCTTTTCAAGGACAATAAGGAGAGGGGGTGGCCCTCTCCTTCTTGGGACTTCAAGGCACCATTCTTACCACTGAAATCCCTCAAGATTTCAGTGGTGAGGAGGCCCAAACACCAAAGTCCCAGAGCTCACTCAAAATAGCACAAAATGGAGCCCCTCAAGGCTTAAGAGGGGTCAAACACCTCCAAACCACAAAACACTCTAAACAAACTATTTAGAGGGCCCAAAAACAGAACTTTTTTGTGTTATATACTAAGCTCAAAAACATTTTTAAGACAGGCTAACAAGCTATGCAATAATGGGGGAAAAAGGGGTAAGATTGTTACCCTTGAAGCACCTCTTCACAAGTGATGGATCAGCCCCTTCCTTGAGCTCAAACCAGCTCCAAAGCTCCAATATCAGACCTCTGGCCCTTCAAGAACCAAGAAAAGGTGGAACACTATGTGTTTGTGTGCAATAGTAAGCCTAAACACACACAATACAAGAGAATGAGAGATATAGATATAGGATAGATACAAAACCCTAAACCTAAAACCAGAGCTTCTCTCATAACTTTTCTCACCTTTTTTGTCTAACCCTAATGCCAAGAGAGGAGGGCTCCTCTTATAGAGAAGCCAATCTTGTAAAGCTTACTCAAGAAGCTAACAAGGAAGCCATCCCTCCATACACGTGTATGGAGGGGAACAAAATGCAAGACAGCTGTCTTAAAATATCTGCAAAAGCAGATGAACAGTAGTCGGCCGCTCAAAATTTCTATTTTGACAAAATTGACTGCCGACCGGCAACAAAGAATGCCGACCGGCAATATACATTGCCGATGGCAACAAAACACCAGCCGGTGGCATCTAGCTATGGCCGATGATGTGTGGGGATGCCTCACAAGGCATTCCCTGCCCCTCCAAGGCAACAAACAAGTGTTTGGTGCAAAACCAGACACTAAACAGTCGGGTTCGGAGATCCTGAGGCAAGGCGCGTAGCCGAGACCTCCGGGAACTCCAAACGAACACAAACAAGGATGATCACCGGGTGTTCAAACGGTGACGTCCAAGTCTTGAGGACGGTCAAAAATGGGGTGTCTACACACACCTATGCACATTCACACTTATACTCACTTACTCATAAGACACTCTCATCCTACATACACATATCGAACCAAAGACTGATAAATTTATTCATAAAAAATAAATTTTACAGGAAATATGGTTTAAAAAATAAAGAGACAAAGAGAAAGACGGGGAGAATGATGAGGGGTAAGATCTGGAAAACACCATTATTTAGAGTCATTTAGAATCAAGTTCACTATTGAAACAACGAGATCATTGTAGATCTAAAACTAGATTAGTGGATCGACGACGATGGAGTAGAGATCAAAGATGTAGAGTGTAGATCAGTGGTAGTGTAATGTAGATCGATGACGTTGGAAGTGGTTGGTGAACGGTGGTGATGGATTGGCAATGGTGGAGTGTAGATCATGGCGGTAGCGAATGGACAGTGATAGTGGTGAATGGAAGATGATGGCAACGATAAAAGGTTGACGATGATGGTAGCAGTGTGAGTCTCTTGAAGAAATGTTGCGCGCGCACACACACACAAAGAGAGAGAGAGAGAGAGCAAAAGAAAAATATTAAATAGGTATTGAAGTTCATTAAAAATATTTAATATTAAAAATATTAAAGAAAAATATTTAATATTTAAAATATTAAATATTAAATATTAAATATTAAATGGTTGCTGCATTCAAAAAATGCGTAGGACCTATAGGTATTGAAGTTCATTAAATAGGACTAGATAGTAATTATCCCTTGAAATTATTTTCATTTGACTTGATAAATTAACAAGAGTTGGGCTTTTCTCAAGCTCAAACCAAAATTTGACTGTCATATTTGGCCTTGCGGGTCTATGACGGATCTTATTTTGATAATTCAAATTTGTTGTTTTATATGACATTTCGTGTATATCATCTATGAAAGAAATTAAGTTAATTTAGCAATCATAGTCTTTTCATTTTAATGTGTTTGTCTAAAAAAAATGGATAATCTTTTCTTTTAAAAAAGAAAACATATTTATCGTCATTTTTGTAGACAAATGCGATAAAATAAAAATAGTTATGATGATCAAATTGACCTAATTTTTTTGTAGATGATAATGGTTTGGATAATTGAAATGTAGACATGGTGGATCTCATGAACCCAAACATTATGATCAAATTTAAATTTGAATTTGATAGAAATTCAATCCAATTAACAAAAACTTTAAGATTATGTAAAAATTTGAGTTACTTGAGCATGGTAGCTCAGATGGTAGTATGCTTCACACCAATTTGAGGGACAACAAGTAAAATTTCAATGCATGTCCATATTTAGCGAAAAAAAATTAGGGTTTGACTTTGATAATAAATTAAATATAATTTTTTTATTATTTCATTTTCAATCTCAATCTTTTAAATCAGTACAAATCTCAATCACTTGTTGATTTTTGTTAATTTGTTCAACCAAAAACAAATGGCAAAAAAATAATTTAATTTTTTCTCTAATGGTTTAATAGCTAAATGAATTATTACTATATTTTAGCAATCTTGTTCCAATGATGACTTTGTTATTTTTTAGCACAACAAAGTTTCCTTTCATATATTCTCCCATTTCAATTACAATTTTAAATTAATATAGTAATATTACTTAATTAAACATTATTAACTTAATTTTAAGTTATATAATGCGAAATAAAATAAAATGAGATATAACACTAGAGAAAAATGAAAAGAAACATAATAGGCAGAGCTGTTGGATCACGCTAACATTTTTTGTGCATGGTCATTTTTAATGCTTCGGCTGTTCTATACGTGAAATTGTAAGGTTTCTAGTTTTTGAAGAAAACTCATAAATGTATTGATTGATCTATATTGAATTACACTGAAGATATTTATACTATTACTAGGAGGAAGATTAAAGGATGAAAAAGAAAAAGAAGAACTTAAAGATGCCATTTCTGGATCTGTACTTGTGAGAGCTCTAGTGCTCTGATATCATGAAGAAAACTCAGAAATGTATCGATTGATTTGTATTGAATTACATTGAAGATATTTATACTATTCCTAACTAACTCTAACCGGCAATAACTAATCTCCACTTACACTACTAATTCTATTACAGATAGAGACCTAGAGCTTGAGGGAAAAGTTACGAATGATGAGGGGGCAAACTAGTACGAATGGGAATGGAGGATGGCAACCTGTGATTCGTAGGCATGAAAGTCACGCTGATGGGGCTTTAAGGGGGGAATAACATTTATTGGGTGTTTGTGGACAATATACCAGCATCGATGGGAGCAAAAGGGCTATTTCAACTCTTCTCAAACTTTGGTGTGGTGAGGGACGCGTATATACCGAACAAGAGGAGAAAATCTACAGGATCCAGATTTGGGTTTATCAGGTATGATTGCTTGGTAGCAGCGGGTATGGCTTTGCAGAAAGCAAATGGACTTTGGTGCGATGACAAAGCACTCAAGGTCAAAATGGCTGAGCTCAGAAAGGACAAAGATCAACACCAAAAAAGTCTCAAACCAGTACAGCAGTGGAGGGAAAAAGAAGAAAATCACACCTTCAGTGTTCCTTACCAGGGAAAAAAGTCATATGCTGATGCGGCTAGAAGTAGGGTCCTCCAACCCAACTTAGTTCGAACTATCAAGGTCACAAAATGAGGTAATAGATGGTTGTATGAGAGTGCAGTGGTAAGATTAAAACCACAACTCTCGGTTGCAGAGTTTAAGGATGAACTTCAGAGACGTGGCTATGGAGATATTAAAGTTAGAGTTGGAGATGGAAGACAGTTAGTTCTCTCATTTCAATCAGTGAGTGATATAAAGGAGAAGTTATTGCTAATGAAGGAATGGCTCATAGACTGGTGTGAATCAATTGAGGATGGAGACGAAAGCATGGTTCTTGAACAGGTGAGGCAGGTGTGGTTAAGCTGCTATGGTGTACCACTGGTATTGTGGAACAACAATACTTTTTGTACAATAGGTAGAGAGTGGGGTGAGGTGATTGAAGTGAAGGAAGGCACACTGAATATGGAGTCTCTTCACTGTGGGAAAATCAAGATCGAGACAAGATGCATGAACACCATTAATCATCTAATCAACTTGGACTGCCAAGGTGTATTATACCCAGTCAGGATCTCAGAGGAACAAATCATAATCTCAACAATTGTGCAGGAGCATTGTATCTGCCAATCGTTTCTAAGAAACAATGAAGACAGCTTCAGCTCCGATGAAGAAGTTGAGAATATTACAGATAGAAGCAGTAGACAAGGGGAAGAAGATGATGAGGTGGCAGACCATGTTGGTGAAGAGGTGGATAATGGGAGTGAGGTGGCTGTAGGGGAGAGGGAGGTGGCTCATGTCAATACAAATTACATGGAAGGGGAAGCAAGCTTGAGGGAGGTTTCGGAGGTAGAGGAGACAGACCTAATGATGGGAGTGTCAGAGGAAGGCGTTGCATGTGGGGTGGTCGCTGTAAGGAGGCTCTGTACAGGGGCGTCAGAGGAAGGTGGCGTGGGTAAGGGAGATAGCCGTAGAGCTGATGATGAGGTGGTCACCTCTGGGTTTATAAAAAGCATGAGTGGGTCTGTAGGGCAGAAACAAGGCATTAGCTTGGAAGTGGACTTAAACAAGGCCCAAGTGGATACAAATAGGGATGAATCGGCCCAAAGGGTTACAAAATCAGATTTTCGGGCTGAGTCCAGCAATTACCATATTGGAGTTTTTGATATTGGGGTTGGGCAGCCCAATTCTATAACAAGTCAGCTGGGCACAACCCTTATTAATAAGCAGTGTTTGCAGGAGAAATGAGAGGAAAACCGATGCCACAAACTGAGGAAGAAGGGGAAGTCTGAAATGGGGAAGAAATCTATGAAGAAAGCACTCAATTTGATGAAAAGTGCTGTTTTCAGGTCTGCCGTAGCTGCTATTTCATTATCTATGGAAAGTAAATCTAGTAGAGGAGGCTTACATTTATCAGAGGCAAAAGCAGCCATCCAAATTGGTAAAGTGCTGGGGTAGATTGTGATGGCAAGAGGAGGAGGAGGTGATTAGCAGGTTGCAGGAATTGGAGGCTACAGACAAAGGAAAAGAGGTCAGAATGAGAGGTGATATGCAGTGAACAATAAGCTTAGGGAGTTTTTGAGTGAAACAACTTTTGTTATGAAGATACAATCTAGGAATGTTAGAGGTATTGGCAGACCAGAGAAAAGGAGAAAAATTAAATAGAGTTTGACAGCAAGGAAAGTCAATTTTGTGATGCTTCAAGAAACAAAGAGATCATCAATTACGCCCGAAATAGTAAAGTCTCTCTGGTATGAAGATAATTTTAAGTATCTGGCAGTGGATGTAGAAGGAAGAGCTGGTGGGTTGCTATGTATATGGAATACATGGGTGTTTCAATTGGATGCTTGCTGTGAAAATCGTCATTTTACTGTCAGGTAAATTATTTTCCTCTTTTAATTGTGTGATTGTCAATGTATATGGTCAATCAGAGGTAGTTAAAAGGAAAGAATTATTGGTCATTCTAGCTCGGTTGAAGAGTCTATTCTTGGGGCCATGGTGTATGGGGGGTGATTTCAACGAAATAAGGAATATTGCTAAGCGTATTGGGTGCTCTAAAGGGATAGACGAATGAGGGATCTTAATGACTTAGTTGAACAACTGGAGTTGATTGATTTGCCTATGCTTGGGAGGAAATTTACTTGGTGTAACTCACAAACAAGAGAGAAATGGAGCAGAATAGACAGATTTTTACTCAATTATGAGTGGATACAAAATTTCAATCTCAAGTTATAGGGACTTCCTAGATTGATATCTGACCATTGTCCTATAATTCTGATGGAGAATGAAAGAGATTGGGGCCCTAGACCTTTTCGATTTCTGAATGCTTGGGTTCTTCATCCTAAATTTGTAGATTTAGTGGAGAAATTTTGGTCAAATTTCCAGGTGGAAGATTGGGCTGGTTACAGATGCCTTATGAAGTTCAAAGCTTTGAAACACAAATTAAAGGTGCGGAACATTGAAGAGTTTGGGAAGCTAGAGTTTAAGCTTAAAGCTGTTGAAGAGGAAGCCCATGTCATAGAGCTAATTGCAAAAAAAAATGTCACTTCTAGGGGTTAAACAAGTTAGAAGAAATGAAGTAATGAATGACATTTGGAGGTTAAACAAAATGTTGGAATGGACTTGGCTCCAAAAATCCAGACTTAATTGGGCCTCCAAAGGAGATAGAAATACGAGGTACTTTCACATTATGGCGTCTAAGAGAAACAGTAGGAATTCATTGTATTCAATTATGGTGAATGGCTCAATGGTGGAAGAACCTTTAGAGGTTAGGCAGGAGGTGAAGTCTCATTTCATGAATCAGTTTTCTGAATCTTGGGTGACTAGGCCTAAACTGACTGGCCAGTTTAAAAATATTTGAGGTCATCAAACAGCGGATTTGTTGGAAGCAGATTTTACGGATGATGAAGTTAGAAATGTTATCAGGAGCAGTGATGGCAATAAAGCACCTGGGCCAGATAGTTTTAATTTAGCCTTTTTTAAGAAATGCTGGAAAATAGTCAAACCCGAGGTAATGCAATTCTTAAGAGAGTTCCATCAAAATGCCTCATTGGTTAGTGGTTTAAATAGCTCTTTTATGACCCTAATTCCAAAAATAGATAGCCCATCAAGCTTGAGAGAGTATAGGCCTATAAGTCTCATTGGTTCTTTGTATAAAATCCTGGCTAAAGTCTTAGCAAATAGGATGAAACAAGTGATGCCAAGGATTATTAGCGAGACACAATCCGCATTTCTTGGGGGAAAAATATCCTAGATGGGATCCTCATTGCAAACGAGATAGTTGATGGGTGGAGAAAATTAAAGAAGAAAGGTTTGGTGTTGAAATTAGATTTTGAGAAGGCATATGATTCAGTCAATTGGGAATTCTTATTCAATATGTTATCTAATTTTGGATTTGGGCATAGATGGGTGAGATGGATAAAAAGCTGTGTAACCTCCACAAAAGTATCAGTTTAGTGAATGGTTCTCCTACTGACGAGTTTTGCCCAGAGAGAGGTCTACAGCAAGGTGATCCATTGTCTCCTTTTCTTTTCAATATTGTGGCCGAAGGATTGAATATATTGTTTGATAGGGCCAAGGAAATGGGTTTGATCAAAGGGTTGTCATTGGAAACAATGGGGTCACAATAACGCATCTGTAATTTGCAGATGATACAAAACTGTTTTGTGAAGCTGAGTGGGTGGAAGTGGTGACCATCAAACGAATTCTTAGGTGTTTTGAAATCCTCTCGGGGCTGAAAATAAATTATCATAAGAGTGTGATTGTGGGTGTAGGAGTGGAGGAAGTAATGCTGCAAAGTTTTGCCTCTAGACTAAATTGCGCCCATTAGAGGTTACCATTTAAGTATCTAGGTCTACCTCTAGGAGCTAATCCTGGTAGGTCAAGTACTTGGAAGCCAGTCTTGGATAAGTTTAAATAGAAGTTACCCACCTGGAAGAGAAGGTTGTTGTCGTTTGCTGGGAGGCTGACTCTAATTAAGTCTGTTATGAGCAACTTGCCTATTTATTACCTTTCATTGTTCAAGATACCAGTGGGGGTGGCAAAAGCAATTGACAAGATTCAAGCAAACTTTCTTTGGGGGGGATCTGACCTTAGAAGAAAAGTTCACATGGTGCGATGAGATATCATCACCAAGAGTAAGCATTTGGGAGGTTTGGGGATCAAAAGAACCACAGTTATGAATAAGTGTTTACTGATGAAATGGTAGTGGAGATTTGGGTCAGAGCATCATACTATGTGGAAGGATGTTATATGCTCTAAGTATAATATGGGGGTTGGAAGTTGGCTGCCATGTCTGGAAGGAAACAGCAGAGGATCAAAAATTTGGTCCGATATCATTACTGCAATTCTAGCTTTACCTGTGTTATACAACTTGTATATTTCAAACTCTACAATTGAGTTGGGAAATGGTAGGAGAGCCCATTTCTGGCTGGGTAAATGGGCTAGGGAGTTGTGTCTCAAGGAGGAATTTCCCAGACTTTTTGCTCTGTCCACTGATAAAGTAGGAGTAGTGTTTGATTTTTATAACAGGAGGGGGGATTCAGGTATGAAATCTGGAATTCAGGAGGCCCCTGTTGGCCTGGGAAGAGGATGAGGTTTGTAGACTTCATTCCTTCCTGATGAATGCTCCAGAAATGAGGGCCACCAAACCCGATGTTTGAAAGTGGAAGGCTGATCCATCTGGGTGGTTTTCGGTTGCATCAGTGTACACAAGATATGAATTCTCCATGGGCCTTGTTAGGAAAATGGCAGTGGTAGTTTGGAACAACTGTGCTCCTCCTAAAGTCAATTTTTTTGGGTGGTTGGCTTGGCAAGGTAAGGTGAAAACCTCTAGTTTCCTGCAGAGAATTGGGATTTTAGATGCATCTGCCACTGTGGGTTGTGTCTTCTGTCAAAACGAGGTGGAATCTGTCAACCATATATTGCTCTTTTGTCCATTTGTCTGGCTGTTGTGGTCTCATATTTTGAAATGGTGAGGTTCTTAGTGGGCTATGCCAAACACAATGGAAGGGTTGCTACAATGGTTGTGCCTTTGGCTGTCTTGTGGTCTACATGGAAACATCGAAATGATTGTGTTTTTAATGGTTCTCAACCAAACTTTGAGGAACTATGTGAGGTTGTCAAAGCAAGAATAGCTTTGTGGGCCAAATCATCTCCAGCTAATTTAGAGTTCTCTGTTACTGATATAGTATTTAATTTTCAACAGGTTCAATATTGCATTAGGAATGGGAGCTGAGATAAGCTTATATCAGTTTGTTTAATTACCTGAATTCTTCATATGGGAGGCTGAGGATGGAGTGAGCATGGTGGCTGCTCTTTTTTGGGTTGTCCATTTGGTTCTGTTTTGTTCATTTCGATTTGCTTAAGTAGTGGTCTGTGATATTGGTCCATTTTGTTCGGATTAATATGGTGGTTGAGTCTGGGTGTTTGAGATGGTGGCTCTGTTGTTTTGGTCAGTTTGCTTTTGTTCTTCACTGATTTGCTCTGATCTGGTATGGTGGCTATGTTATGTTGAGATGGTGGAAACTGGTCTGTTATCTGCTTCACTGATGTTAGCTGGTCTGATGCTGTAATTTTGGTTTTGCTTTCTTGCTAATGGAGTGTAGGTTCTCTGTGCTGTATATTGGTTGTTTTGGCTGCACAATTCTGTGTTGCTACTAAACTAGTTTTATACTACAAAGTCATGCTGTTTTTTTTTTTTTTTTTTTTTTGAAGTTATGCTGTTCTGCACAGTTGAGTGCACTAAGCTGCTGCTGCTGATTTTGTGGTCAATGTAAACCAGTCCAGCTAGATTTGGTGCTGTTTACAGGTGATTTGGGAAAAGGAGAATGTTGAGGTTGTTAGAAGTATTGCGAAGCTAAAAGTTGCATGATGCCTGGAGTACTCAACAATTTGCTGAAAGGTGAAGATAGGCTAGGCTGCTTGGAGTTGGGAGCTTCTATCTATGGATGTGCTACTGTGAAGATTATGCTAGCATAATGAGCACAAGAGATTTAAAATGAGGTTGATTCTGGGCTGTGTTTCAGTTATGCATTTTGATCTGAATTGGTGATCTGCTGAGGTCTGTTTTATGGCCCTGTATGCTAATCTGCTGAGGTATTATTTTGCTGGTCTGCTATGCTTAGGTGCTAGGTTTGGTTAGTTGGTTGTTTTATTTCAGATGTTTGGCTGATGGTCTGAATTAGGCGGCTGTTCTGATGTTACTATGGTCTGTTCTTTTTTTCGTTGGTCTCTCACCAACCTGGGGGTGCCAGCAAATAATAGGATGAGCTTTGTGGTGCCAACCTAGTTGGGATCATTTAGCTCATTGTGATGCTTTCGCACTTCCCTTTTCTTTATTGCTGTAATTTGTCTTGTACCTTGTACTTGTTTATTCCATCAATAAAGTTTCTTTTTCACCAATCAAAAAAAAAAAAAAAAAATTCTATTACAGATACTATCTTGATTGTGTGCTACACACTTCTACATAGCTAGATGCACCACAGGACTTTGATAATTTTTTATGGAAGTGTGATGAAATTTTATTTTATTGTTGATTTCTACCATTTTTCTGGAGACATGAACAACGATTGTGAAATATTTGTTGGAAAGATGAATGGTATTTTTTGATAGTTTTATTAAGCTAGCAAATTTAGCTACAAACTTGGTGTCGAATTTGACAGAAGGTATAACATTGCTAAAGTATAGCAAGAATTTTAGTTAAAAATTTAATCTTCATGCCATTTTTTAGCAATACCAACCCTAATACCTCACCAATGGAGGAGTTCCTCACTACACCAAATTATAGAAATCATTATCAATCATCCTAATCACTTGGATTAGCCCCTCTCTTTCTCTTTACCCACATCTAGGGACGGAACTAAGATTTCATCATCGGAGAAGCCAAAAGACAAATAAAAATTTTCACAATATACATAAACACTCATGTATGTACAATATGATATATAATTATATCTATACGCATAAAAAAATTCAAATACCATATAAGCAATTTCTAATATAATGAAAAAGTTTTTTGAGTGCAAAATAAAAAGAGAATGCAAGATAGGATAAGAATGGGATATGTATTTTTTATATTTAGAGTCATTTTATGTATAAAATAATATATATTTTTAAAATGCCATAACAAATCATATTTTTCATAGAAATATGAGGGCCATGACCCCCATAGTCTTTTCCCAATTTCGTTCCTGCCCACATCTAGTCTTACCAATAAGCTACAATGTTCCATGACTACTGACCACCAGGCGCCAACCTCCCATTCTTTTCCTATTACGATCATCCTCTTACCCATAACCATCAACAACCCCCACCCTCACATTTCCTCTTCCCTTCTTCTACAATTCATTCCCCTTTTGTTTCTATCATCAAAAAAGAAGAAGCTTTATTGATGGAAAAACATACAGAGTATGATAACGTACATCAATAAAGAGGAGGGTGCAAAAAGCATCATAGTGAAACATTCAAATCCCAACTAGGTTGGCACCTAGATGCACACCAAATCATCTGTTAGCACAAACTCTAGGCTCCAAGTTGGTGAGTAACCAACATGTAGAGCAAAACGAAAACAAAACAAACAAATCATTCACCCATAAACAAAACAATCACAGCAGCCCAGCCTAACATAACACACCCCTTGAAGACCATTCATCCATAAACCCCTTTGCTGGAGCATTAGTTCAGCATGTAACAGTCCACAGCTAAACAGAACTGATCAGAACAGATCATAAAGCTGCTATTTCAGCAAAGCACAGAAACAAATTCATGAAGCTGGCATTAGTAGCAGAATAGATCAGCAACAAACTACCTCTCTGCAGCAGCAATAACAGCAATACTACCTCTACAGCAGCAGCAAACCATTCTCAACCACCAATAGCTTTTGATGATGGACACCAAAACTAGGCTATAGCAACATCTCACCAAGTAGCATCTCATCACCAATGCATTAGCAGCAACAAAACAAAGTATATCAAAACTAAGTATATTAAAACAACACCAAAGACATCACACAACACAGAACCAAAATGAACATCCCATTTTGATATGTTCCTCTCAAATGCTACAGCTCCTCCATTACTGATACAATACTTTACCTAGTAAATGCCTTCTTCCCCTGTACCAAACAGCAGCATAAAGGATAATAAACAGAACACCTGCTGAATTGGGCACTCAACCAATTTGCCAATTCCCCAAGCACTTCCTGATCTGTCTTAGATTGAAAATAAAGTCTTGGACTGAAAAGTTGAAATCCTTCAATACTGGTTTCATCCACAAAGCAACCCTAATCTTAATCAACTCACAAAGCTCACTCAGATTTGGAATAGCAACTCTGAACACGCATTCATTTCGATGCTTCCCGATAGACCAAAGTACAACTAATGGAACAGCACTCCAGATCTTCCACTCCATCTTTTTTATCATCCCTCCAACCCACCAAGCCAATAGATGATCCACCGAACTTGGTATAGCACCCTAAACATCCCACTAATTCATTATATTAGCCCAAATCATGAATGGTTGACATTGTGAAAGTCATCAAACCCGGCCAGATCTGGAGGTGGAAAAACAAGACAACAGAACAAAACAAACAAATCAGCCCTGATAACTTCACCAATTTAGACAATCACCCACACACCCTAAGTCAAAGCAGTAGAAACTGAGGCAAAGTGACAACAGAGGTATGTTATAGCAGATTTATACCAATAAGTGTGTTATACCAATAAAGGTGTGTTATAGCCTGCTGAGAAATAACAGAACCACAGTAGAGCCAAAGCAGCAGAACAACAGCAGACAAGAGTCCTGATCTAATCTTTTCACACCTAAATGATAGCAGTAGCCCTGTTCACACATAAAATAAACATAACAGAACACAGCAGACAGGAGACATCCATAGCAGCAACCAAAATCAACACAAAACATAACAGAAATCAACCCTAACACAGAGGCAAGTCTCAGCTTCCAGAACGAATGCAACATTGAACCTGAGGTAGGTTGAAGACAATATCATTAATAGAGAATACCATTTTGGTTGGAGATGATTTGACCCACAACGCTATTCTTGCTTTAACAAGCTCACATAGATCCTTTAAATTTGGCTAAAAGCCATTAAAAACACAATCATTTCTATGCTTCTAAGTTGACCAAAAAACAGCTAAAGGCACTACCTTCCATATCAGCTTCTTAATCTTTTTCATCTTACAAAATGACCACCACTGCAACAATCCTTCCACTGAGTTTGGCATAACCCACTGACATCCCCACCATTCCATAACATGAGACCACAGCAGCCAAACAAAAGGACAAAAGAGCAAGATATGGGAATGGTTTCCACCTCCTGTTGGCAGAATACACAGCTCACATTTGCAGATTCATCCAAGATCCTGATACGCTGCAAGAAACTAGATGTTTTCACCTTACCTTGCCAAGCCAACCACCCGAAGAATTTAACTTTAGGTGGAGCACAGTTATTCCATACATCTGCTGCCGTATTCCTAACTGGCCCCAAGGATAATTCGCAACATTTGTACACAGAGGCAACAGAAAACACCCCAGACGGGTCAGCCTTCCACTTCCATATATCTGAGCTTGAGTCCCTAAGTGCTGGCGTATCCCTGGTTGCAACTTGTACTCTACTAACCTCTTCCTCTTCCCAAGCAAGTAGAGGCCTCCTAAAGCCCAAATTCCAACCCTGAGTCCCTCTCCTTCTGGTATAAAACTCGGCAACCATTCCATACTTATCAATAGACAGAGAAAAGAGTCTGGGAAATTCTTCCTTAAGGCACAGCTCTGCTACCCATTTATCAAGCCAGAACTGAGCTCTCTGCCCATTCCCCAACTGGATTGTAGTGTTTACAAGGTACAAATTGTGAATCACAGGCTTAGAGATCACTACACGGATGATATCTGAGCAGATTTTTGAAACTCTATTATTTCCTTCCATGTGTGACAGCCAACTTTCACCCCCCATGTTATACTTTGAACAAATAACTACCTTCCACAAAGCGTAAGACTCAGCCCCAAACCTCCACCACCATTTCAGCAATAAGCAAATATTCATAACCGATAAGCTTCTGAGGCCCAAGCCTTCCAAATTTTTGCTCTTGGTAAGGGTATCCCAACTAACCATATGGACTTTCCTTCTAAGATCTGACCCTCCCCATAGAAAATTAAATGGAATTCTGTCAATGTCTTTTGCCACCCCCACTGGTAATTTGAACAACAAGAAGTAGTAGATAGGCAAGTTACTCATAACAGACTTAATCAAAGTCAACCTCCCAGCAAACGACAATACCCTTCTCTTCTATGTGGACAATTTCTATTTAAACTTATCCGAGACTGGCTTCCAAGTGCTCTTCCTACCAGGGTTAGCTCCAAGAGGTAGCCCAAGATACTTTAAAGGAAAATTCTAATAAGCACAATTTAACTTAGAGGAAAAACCTTGCAGCAGCCCTTCGTCCACTCCAATGGCAGCAAACACACTTTTATGGTAATTAATTCTCAACCCGATAGAATTTCAAAACACCAGAGAATTCTTTTGATAGTCACCACTTCCACCCACTCAGCTTCACAAAACAAGATTGTATCATCCGCAAATTGTAGGTGTGTTACGTTGACCCCATTATTTCCAATGACAACACCTTTGATTAAACCTAATTCCTTTGCTCTATCAAACAATACATTCAAGCCCTCAGCCACAATATTGAAAAGGAAAGGGGACAGTGGGTCACCTTGCCATAAACTGCACTGTGGACAGAACTCCTCGGTAGGCGAACCGTTCACTAAAACTGACACTCTTGTGGATGTAACATGCGCTCTCATCCATCTCCCCCACCTTTCCCAAAACCAAAGTTGGATAACATATTGAACAAAAAATCCCAGTTGACTGAATCATATGCCTTCTCGAAGTCTAGTTTCAGCACCAGCCCTTTCTTATTTGATTTTCTCCACCCATCAACTATCTCATTGGCAATAAGAAGCCCATCTAGAATGTGCCTACCCCCCAGAAAAGCTGTTTGGGACTCGCTAATAATCATGGGCAAAACTGATTTCAGCCTATTTGACAAGACTTTAGCCAGAATTTTGTACAAGGAACCTATAAAACTTATGGGCCGATACTCATTCAAGCTGGACGGGCTGTCAACTTTTGGGATCAATGCAATGAAAGGGCTACCTATATCCCTAGCCAGACTGGCATTCTGATGAAACTCCCTAAAGAATTGCATTACCTCAGGTTTGACAATTCTCCAGCATTTCTTAAAGAAGGTCAAGTTAAATCCATTGGGCCCTGGTGTTTTGTTGCCATCACAGCTCGTAATAACCTTTTTGACTTCCTCTTTTGTAAACTCTGCTTCCAGGAGGTCCGCTACTTGGCTACCACCAATATTTTTGAACTGGCCAGACAGTTTAGGCCCAACCGCCCAAGTTTCAAAAAAATGGTTCATGAAATGATTCTTCACGGCATGTCTAACCTCTGAAGGTTCCTCAACCAATGTGTCGTTCACTAGTACTGAGCACAGAGAGTTTCTACTATTTCTATTGCTGGCCATTATACGGAAATACCTTATGTTCCTAACTCCTTTTGTGGCCCAGTTAATTCTGGACTTTTGCAACCATATCCATTCCATCATTTTGTTCAACCTCCAGATTTCTCCCCTTAATTCCTGTCTTCTAACTTGTTCATCCCCCAGAAGCACTATTTCCTCTGCAATTAATTCAATAGCTTGGGCCTCCTCTTCAACAGCCTTCAACTTAGTGTCAATCAGCCCAAACACAGTAGAATTCCACACTTTTAGCTTCTGTTTCAAAGCTTTCAACTTCATAAGATATCTGAAACTAGCCCACCCTTCGACCTGATATTCCGACCAAGTTCTCTCCACTAAAGATATAAAGATAGGGTGAACAATCCACACATTGAGGAACCGAAAAGGTCTTAGACCCCAATCTCTTTCATCCTCCATTAGAATTATAGGGCAGTGGTCAGATAGCTGCCTGGAGAGTCCCCATAACTTGAGATTGAAATTTTCCATCCATTTAGGATTAAGCAAGAATCTGTCTATTTGACTCCACTTCTCTCTTGTTTATGAATTACACCAGGTACACTTCCTCCCAAACATTGGAACATCAATCAATTCTAATTATTCTATCATGGAATTAAAATCCCTCATTCCTCTGTCACGTCTAGAGCACCTAATTCTTTCAGAAATATTTCTTATTTCGTTGAAGTCTCCCCCTATACACCATGGCCCCAAAAAATTATTCTTCAACTGAGCAAAAATATCCCAAACTTCTTGCCTTTTAACCACATTCGATGGACTATACACATTAACTACCACACAATTAAAAAAGGAAAAGAAGGTACCCACCAAGAGGATGAAATTACGATGACCACAGCGAGCCTCTACCTGGAACACCCTCGGATTCCATATACAGAGCAGCCCACCAGTGCAACCTTCTGCATCTATAGCTAAATACTCAAAATTATCCTCATACCAGATAGAGCTAACTACTTCGGAGGTGATTAAAGCAGACTTTGTTTCTTGAATCAACACTAAACTGACTTTCCTTTCTGCTAAGTTTCGTCTAATTTTTCTCCTTTTCACAAGTCTCCCCAAGCCTCTGACATTCCAAGATTGTATCTTCATTGCATTTTGATATATACTCCATAACCACCTTGAGCCTTACAGCTTCAATTAGCTCCATCACCCCTCTGGACCACTCTTCGTTTGTCATTGGCCTCTAATTCCTCTAACTTGCTAAGAACCTCCTCCTTCTTACCACCATAGTCTACACCCAACACTTTCCTGATCTGTAGTGATGCCACTGCCTCTGAAACTTGTGACCGACCTCTAGTAGACCTGCTGGCCATGGAAAGGGAAATCCCAACAATAGCAAATCGGACGACTGCCCCTTTTCCGAGGTTCAACTTGGACTTCATGGATTTCCTACCCTCTTCGTGCTTCCACTACTTCAAAAGACTTTGCCGAGTGCTAGCCTCCCATTTCTTCTTCAGCTTGTCCTTACGCACAAGGCCTGTGTGCACCCTCTTATGCAAGGATTTGGGCTTCTCATTCCCATTGACAGATTTACTAAAAGTAACTCAGCCCCATTGCATGAGTTTGCAGCCCATTGGGCCGGCCCCTCCTTACTCATAACCAATTGGGCCCTATTCAATGCCACTTCCAGGTTAATTCCTAGTTAATGACCTACAGACCCACTCAAACTTTTTATAAAGCCTGGAGTGAACACCTCATCATCACTACTACCTCTACCCTCCTTGAGTACTTCACCTACCTCTGGCACCCTTTTACAGAGCCTCCTTGCAGAGCCCCCCTCACGTGCGGCGCGTTCCTCTGACACTGCCATCATCACTTCTGTCTCCTCCACTACCGAAACCTCCCTCAGTCTTTCGTCCTCCTCCATGTCATTGCTCGAAACTTGAGCTACCTCCCTACCCCCTGCTTCCACCTTACAGCCTTGATCCACCCCAGCACCCACTTAAACTACCATCTTAGCATCTTCTTCTTCTTGCTTGTTGCCTCTATCTACAATGTTCTCATCTTCTTCCTCTGAGTTATAACTTTCCTCATTATTTCTCATTAAAGATTGACAGATGCAGTGTTCTTTCACTAACTGTGAGATTATGATTTGTTCCTCACAAATCCTTACAGGGTAGATTGCACCTTTGCATTCCAGATTGACTGTGTGATTGATGGTATCCATACAACTAGTTACAATCTTCACTTTCCCACAGTGGAAAGAGGACAGATTAGTGGTGCTCTCATCCAATGCAAGCAGCCCGTCCCACTCTCGACCGATGTTGCAAAAGGTATTACTATTCCACAGGATCAATGGCACCCCATAACAACTTAACCACACCTGCCTCACCTGATCCAATTCCATACTTTCATCACATTCCACAATCAACTCACACCACTCTTAAAGCCAGTCCTTCATTAACAATATTTGTTCCTTTATAGCTTCCACTGATTGAAATAATAGAAGTAGCTATCGTCCACCTCCAGCCCGAACTTTGATATCCCCATAACCCCTCATCTATAACTCTGCCTTAAGATCTTCAATCGAGAGCTGTGATTTTAGTTTTGCACAGCACTTTCATATAGCCAACCATTCCCTCCTCTCTGAACTATAATAGTATGAACCGAGCTAAGTTGAAGTACATTGCCTCTTAACACATCGGCATATGACTTGCTCCCCTGGTGAGTGATATGTGCATATTGGTTACCCTCATTGTCCTGCCCCTGCTGTAGGTGAGGGGCCTTGCTCTGATTGCTCGCATATTCCTTACTAAACTCTGTCATCTTTACCTTTAGAGCTTTGTCATCACACCAAAGTCCATGTACTTTGGACACATCCATATCTGCTGCTACCGGGCAGTCATACCATATAAAACTGAACCTAGATCCTATGGATCGTCTTCTCTTATTTGGGATATTCGCATCCAGCACAACTCCATAGTTGGAGAAGATTTTTGCTAGCCCTTTCACCCCCATAGACTCTGGTATGTCATCTACAAAAACAGAGTATATGTTATTCTCCCTAAAGGGCCCAGCTCCTCTTACCCCAGCTCCTCTACCACCATGTCTGCGAACCACCAGTTGCCATCCTCCATTTCCTTGCTTGCTGAACTGCCCCACATACACGTTACCTGATCGCCATGAACGCCTGAGCTCCCTTATTTTTTGTCTTTTTGTACTTAGTGTTGTATAAGAGAATGATTAGTTTATGTATTTTGATACTCCTTATAATGGAAAAATAAAAGAGCCTACAATTCATTCCCCTTACTCACATCCACTAACAATTGATGCCCCTTCTTACCCATAGACACCAACGACCGCTATCATTCCCTTTACTCATGACCATCAATTTTTCCCTAGTTGCCACCATCCCCTTAATTTACAACTTCTTTAACCACTAGATTACCAATCCTCTTCATTAGTATCATGTTTGATGATATTGACTAATCTAACTACTGCAACAAATCATAAGAATAACTAGAATCGATTTCATGTGAGTAAAAAAAGTAAACTACCTTAATGGGACATTTATATTGTTTTTATGCAAAGGTTTTGAAAATTCATGAAAATTTCTGAGATACTAATTTGTGATTATGATTCAATTTATTTTTAGAATTGTTATTCATTGTTTAAATTGAATCATAATCACAAATTAATATTTCAAAAAATTTCAAGAATTTTCAGGCGAAATGGTTTCTGAAAACTATTTTCAAAAAATTTCAAAATCGTATTCCGTAAACAATTCACTTTTTTAGAAATACCAAAGGTTGTTTTCAAAATTGGAAAGTTATTTTCACACACAAATTTAAATAATATAAAAACGATGAGCATTTTCAAATTTTTGATTTTTTTTAAAAAATAAGAAAAACAATATCAAAAAATATAAAATAAGAAAATAAAATCACAAAATAGATATGTTCTTGATTTTTCTTCCCTGGTTTTTGGCCCTTTAAAAAAAAAGGCACTCGGTCCAAAAGTCTAAATTATAATTTTGTTTGGCCAAAAGTCCAGTTTCTGAAACACTTTGTCTAAAACAACAAGTTCAAGCAAAATGACCAAAGTACCCTCTACATATAAAATATACACGAATCAAACCATAAAAATTACACACACACACACATACATTCTCTTACTCTCTCTCTCTCTCTCTCTCTCTCTCTCTTCCCCACGTTGACGACATCGTCATCACCTCTTCTTCCACTACTGCCACCATGACTATTGCGATCAGTACTACCTCTACCACCACCTTTATCGCTCATCCTCTCTTTACCGTTCTCATCCGTCATTCGTTGTTGCCACCACTGAAGGCTTACTTGACCACACAGATCTACAAATCTCTCTTTTTTTCTTAGATCTATAGATCCATCGCCGTAGCTACAGATCTGTTGCTCTTCTGAGGCTTTGGCGACGTCGGAATGTGATCTGGTTTGCATTCTGAACTGTCGACGATGGAGACGTCGTCGCCTGCTGTCACGACCCAAACCCGCCCCTATAGGTTTAGCATCATAATCAGCCAATAATCCTAAGATTTTCGAAGGCCTCTGAGATGAATTAACAAAATTAGGGACTAACGGAAGCAAATATATCAAATACAATGTCTATAGAGCTGTACAGACATATATGAGATAGATAATTTAAAACTTATATTCACATATAAGTAGTGACGTCATAGGTATGTACACAGCGCTGTCTTACGTCACTCACTTCAAAACAAAACAGAAAGGGACTTAGCCCAAAATTCTGATTATACAAAAGTCTGGTTCAACGAAAGAAAGAAAAAGATAAAGACAAACATTACGAGCACTACTTGATCATTGAAACACTTGGGAACCTCCTCGAGAGGCACTGTAGTTGGCTTAACAAAATAGAACTCCAGGCTGACAACTTAGGCCTGGTTCCGCACCTGATCACCTACATACATAAATAATATAGTGAGTTGGAGCCTAGTGAATAACAACAGAGTAAAAATTTTAATAATGATGTCCATCACAGATTTAGAAATCAGAATTTATATCAGAAACATATTCAAACCCACATACTTATATAGATTTCAGAAACATGTTGACCTATATTTGGTACATCCATTAACTAATAGAACAGATTGGTCATAAAGACCCACCATAGTCGGTACCGATGACCATATAGGTCAACATTTTTATGCACATATAGCCATAGTATTGTTACCTCCAGGCGAGGGCCACATGAACATAGGCTACGGTATTTTTACCCCCAAGTAAAGGCCACATGCATATTGGCTACGGTATTATTACCCCCAAGCAAGGGCCACTTGCATATTAGCTACGATATTGTTACCCTCAAGCGAGAGCCACATGAATATAAGCCACAATATTGTTACCCCCGGGTGAGGGCCATGTGAACTAAGGATGCCATAAATACATTTCAAAAATAGGACAATCTTTCATCTATACTAAAAATATCATTTTAAAAAACATATCATATCATATTGTTTAGAAATACTTAAATTCAAACATAGATTTACAGAGTCATTACTCACAAATAAGTCCAGTAGAAGTAGGACAGATAACTTGAACAGAATAGACTGATCAAGCGGGCAACAACATGTGGCCTACACAAACACATAACATATACACATTGGACACACGTCTCAAAGGTGTTTAACTTATCATTCTACTTCCTTAGCGTATGTTTTTAACTCTTATCCTCATTATTGTAACTTAAACATGGCCTAGGAATGCCTTAGATGTAATAAGGATGCAAAAATGCACATTGGAACACTTAACCAAATTTATGAAAACAAGGCAGTTCACTCGAGTGACCAAATTTGGTCACTCGAGCGGTCTGTAAAGTCTACAAAAGTACTGGATGCTTGATTTTCACGCTCAACGGTCACTTGACAGTCGCTCGAGCCAAGGACTGGATGCTCGATTTTCACGCTCGACAGTCGCTCGAGCCAAGTACTAAAAATAAATGGTGGTCACTCAAGTGTACAATTGGTCGTTCAAGCGCACAATCAGTCGCTTGGGCCACCATGCAACTGTCTGCAAAACTACTTGGAGCTCTTATTTCACGCTCCAGCCAACTTTTGGTCCCTCAAGCCGAGGTTCAAAACAAAGGGTGGTTGCTCAAGCGCAGCTTTTGCCACTCGAGCCAACCTTCAAACTCTGCAAAACTTCTGAGAGCTTGAATTTTACGCTTGAGCGAAGTGATCGTCGCTCGAGAGATCATGCCGAATTTTGGAATTTTTAGATTGTTCTACAAGCTTTAAAACTCAAACTCAAAACTTCAAAACACATTCTTTTGAGCCAAAACTTGAGAAAACATTTGTAAACTTATAAAACCTCATGAATTAAAGATCATTTTGCAAATTCAAAGCCCAAAACCAAGTCAATTGTGCAAAACCAAACTTGAAACTTGAGATTTAACACATGTAAGAATTTACATGCTATCATTCATTCCAAAACATGAACTATTAAGGTAAAACGATCTAAAACATGGTGAATACTAAAAACAAAGCTAAGATTGGCACATGCATGTGTAAATTCTTTAAAAACAACTTCAAAATGTCATGATATGTACATGCATGCATAAACTAATCTCAAGATTACATTCTAAGCTCAATTCTTATACTTAATTTCTAAATTCCCTTGAATTCTAACATTTGGTGAGTCAAATTCAAAAGTGAGAGTTAAATTTCTTACTTACTCTCTTCAATTAAACTCTAAGTTTATAGTTCTTGAGCTAGCAAGCCAATTTCCTTCAATCTCATCCCAATTCTCTTTTGCCAAGCTTGAATTCAATCTTTCATTGTTTCTCTCTCCCTCCCTCACGTTTGATAAGCTCAAGGAAGATAAGTAAGGGTGTACTAGAAGAGTCATGTAACAACCCCGACCTCTGATTAACGTTTACCCATGATTAAATAAGCCTGATAAGTAATTAAGATGAAATCCTGAGTTAATTACTTGTGCATTACATTATTTGTGTTTATATCTGTCTAATGTAGAAATATCTGTTTGTGTTTCTGTTTTGGTTTACGAGTTGAAGGCCTCATAGGCAACTGATTGCAAAATTGGCTTGATTTATGTGTTATTCAGGATCTTTAGAAAATTATGGTAGGTTTAATTAAAATTCGGTTCGGAATGATTTAATTAGAATATCTTAATGTCCAATTGATTAGCCTAATCAAAAATTAATTAATCCACTAACTAAGCCTATATAAGGGCAATATAACTCTTGATTTCTCTTACTCATCACTTCATTTACACTTTGAGACCCAAAACGTGGGAGAGAGTGAGAGGCTGAGAAACTTGAGATCAAACTTGAGGTACAGAGTGTTATTGCTTGGAGACTAAGGAATTGCTCAACATTACATCTAAATCTTAAGAGATTGAGAAGTTAAGGTGAGAATTCAAGGCTTAGGCCTTGCTTTTGAGTTGGTAAATTCATAGATTCATGAGAATTCAGTGGATTAATATGAGTGTTAGACTAGAATGAAGCAATATTGATCATACCATGCTTGCATGTTCATGTTCATCGTAGTTTAAGTTGAAATTTCAAAGAATTGGTCATTGCATGTGTTCATTCTATCTTTGTTTTGAGAATTCATCTTGTTTTATATCATGTTATAGCAAATGATCATGTTTTGGAAGCCTTGAAGCCAATCATCACATGCATGTTATGTTTTCAAAGATTTGAGTTTAGTTTTGAACAATTGGCAAACTTTTGGGCCTTGATTTTGTAAAATGATTTAACATCCACCATGTTTTATCCATTTACAAGTATTTTCTCAAGTTTCCTCAAGTTTTTGACCCAAAAGATCATGATTTGTAGCTTTGGAATTGAGTTTTGCACTTGGCAGAGCAATTTGGAATTTCCAGATTCTGCCTCTCCGCTCAAGCGACGAATCCTGCGCTCAAGCAACCACTCTGTGATCTTGCACTTTCGCTCGAGCGACCAAAAGTTGGCTCAAGCGTGAAATGCAAGCTCCTAGAAGTTTCATGTTTTTACAGATCGCTCGAGCGACAAGAGTTGCACATAAGCGAGGAACTGAGTCTCATGCTCGAGCGATCATCGAGCAGCTGTCAAGCGGAAAAAAAATACACAACCAGTACTTTTTCAAAGTTTGCAAACCGCTCGAACAAAGGAAGTTGAGCTTAAGCATCCCCTCACATGTTTGCATGTCCGCTCGAGCGAGACCCCTGTTTTCAGCAAGTTTTGTTAAAGGTTCCAAAGTGCATTTTAGCATCCACATTGCATCCTAGGCATTCTTAGGCCATGATTAAGACTCAATAAAAGGTTAAGGCCTAGAAACACACTAAGAATGAGACAAAAGAAGTTGTGTACCAACGAGTGTGTGTTTCATTATGTGTTTCTGTTATGTATATATAGGTCATGCGCCACAAGTTATCTGATTTGTTTATTTTGTAAGTGGAGCCATCTGTGAGTAATAACTTAGTAAAGCTATATTCAAGTTAAATTATTTTTGCATATGGAATAAGATCTATTCTATAAAATGCTACGCTTTGTACTATGAATTATTGTGCAACCCTGACAAATATTTGTGGCATTAATGCTATGATTCAAGTATGCTATCTATACCTGGACCGGAGGTTCCTTATGGAATTGACAAGTTACATGTACCCGGCTGGAGGTTCCTATATGGAACTGACAAGTTATCCGTTCCGAGTCCGGAGGTTCCTTTATGGAACTAACAAGTTATCTGTACCCGGCCGGAGGTTTCTCTACGAAACTAACAAGTATGATCTATGATGCTCTGTATATGATCTGTTAGCGCTAACGGATGTACCAAGGACAATTAAGCATGAACTCTGATTTATATATATGCTCTGAACAAGAATACGAATATGAATCTATCTTCGACATAAACTTTGGTTTCTGAATTGTTTTTGGGACATCATTCATTTAATCCTTTACTCTGTTATTATTCACTAGGCTTTCGCTCACTGTTATTATTATGTATATAGGTGAGCAAGCGCGTGATCGGGCTTAAGATGATGCTTGAACAGTTTTGTGTTTCTCAGCCACCCTTTTGTGCCTTCCGAGGAGGTTCTGGATTAAGTCAAATCTTGTGCCATGTTTTGTGAATGTTTAAGACTTTGTTTCTTTGGGTTTACAAACAAAAATATCTGTTATATGTGTACATGGGGTGACGTGTAACTACTGTACCTTTATGACGTCATATGTATGTTTATAAAATTTAAGATTATCTGTCCCATATATGTCTGTACAACTCGATGGACTATGTATGTTTTTATATATCTACTTCCGCAGCCCCTAATCATATGTTATTCTGTTCAGAGGCCTTGGGTAATTCAAGGATCATTGTCCGGTTATGACGCTAAATCTACAGAGACGGGTTTAGGTCATGACAGAATGGTATCAGAGCGCGTGTTCTACCGTACACACGAGTCCATACGAGCTTAGGATGTCCTAGTAAAAGTTGGGGCATTCCATCTGCATATGTGAGTGTATGCTCATTAAAAGTGAAAACTAAATTTGACCGTGTCCACATGACATTGAAACGAATGATCTGAATATTGTGAAAAAGACTATCTACCTATGTTTAAAGTGCTCTGTTTGTCTATAGCAAATAGAAAATACAAGAAGTGATGGAACAGTTGAATCATCTGATGCTTGAATGAACTGCATGGAACAAATGCTTACAGCTTTAACTGAGGCAATGACTCAGCAACAGAGGCAACAACCTTTACTTCTCTCCCATCCGCTAATACAAGTTGAACCGGATAACAACAATATAATCAACTTAACTCAGAAGTTTATGAAGATGAAACTGCCAACTTTCTTAGGTGGTATTGAACCATTAAAGGCAGAAACATGGTTGCTTGAAATGGAAAATTTATTTGAAGTGTTTCCTTGTTCTGAAATTCAGAAAATTGTTTTGGCCACCTACACTCTGAAAGACGAAACCTGGAGATGGTGGTTGCTAATCCGAAGTAATAATGGAAATATGGCATGGGCTCGATTTAATGAGATCTTCTATGACAAATACTTTTCTCAATGTTTCAGAGATTGAAAAGTGTCAAAATTCCAAGAACTCAAACAAGGCAGGATGTCAGTAGCCGAATATGAGGCCAAGTTTACTGAGTTTGCTCGATTTGCTCCACATATGGTGGATACTGATTACAAGAAAGCACGAAAATTTGAAGGCGGTTTGGATTTGGAAATGTTTGACCGAGAAGGCATTTTGAAATTGCTTACCTATGTGAAAGTTTTAGACAGAGCAATAATGGCGGAAGCTACCCTAGCAGCAATGAAATAAGCCAAGGCATCAATAGCAGAATAGAGAAGCAAAAGGTCTAGGTCTAATTTTTGAAAAGGTCGTTCATTCTTTAGGAACAAAAGGCAAAATACCGGATCTTCAAGCAGTACATGCCAAAGAAATGGGTCTATGTCAATCTATTTAGAATGTGGAAGGAAGCATAAAGGCACGTTTCACCATGCATCGGGTGCATGTTTCAGGTGTGGCAAGACTGGTCACATGATTAAAGGCGGTTCGATGAGGTTCGACAATACTAACCATCTTGCAGCAAGTTTAGCCGGATCTGCTCCTATAACGAGGGAAAATGCAAGAACAAATGCCAGGGGCAATACTGAGAATTAAACGCTAAGGTAAGGAAAAGTGTTTGCACTAATGCCTGGGGATGTATAGAATACTGAGTCAGTGTTGTCAGGTATAATCTTTATCTGGAGGTATAATCACTATCTGGAGGTTAATAAATAACATTTTTGATTTTATATATCCTTTACACATAAAATTTTAATCAATATTTATTGGAGGCGAATTTATTAAAAAATCATCTTTCAATTATTTGTATGTCAATTAGTTCATAAGATATATTCTTATATTTCAATAAATCTTATTATTTTGGATATTTGATCTATCAAATCTTAATTATCATATTACAGGTATTTTATGAATAATCTTACCCTCACAAATATTTTTTTAACCCTTGACAACTTATTGATGGGAATATTCATATTAAATAATTTTGACAATGTGAATGTTCACATCATTGAACATTCATATTGTCAATATGAATATTAATGTGTATTTCACCCTATTATTATTAAGGATATTCGGTAGTTATGTCACCTATAAAACTTATGAGAATATAAAAAAAATAATTTAAATTAAATGAAATATAAATAGATAAATAGAGATTTATGAATAAATATTGATTTATTGGATAGTGATTAATATTTTTAAAAACAAAAATGTTTAAGAGTTCTAATTTGTGAACTCTAATAGCTCTAATATATATGTGGAGTCTATCTAATGTGATGTTTTGGCCCTTTTTTTTTTTTTTTTTTTTTTTTTTTTTTTTTTTTTTTTTTTTTTTGACTTTGCATCTCACTAGAGCTCAATTAGAGTCCTAATTTTAGAGGGATGTATCATTATTGTTTTTAAAAATAAAATTTAGTGCTTGTTTGGCATGTGCTATTTGGGTCACATCACCTCTCTATTACATCACTTTAAATCCAACTTATATTTTATATTTTTTTTATAAAAAATAAAAAAATATAGGGAGTTTTTTTGATAAATCCAATTTCTAAGAATTTTATTCCATCCAACCCATATTCTTTTTTACTATTCCATTAGGTCCTATTTGAGATAAAAAGACCAAAATACCCTTTTCATCTACTTATGTTCCATTTAGTTCATATTATTTTCTTATGTTTCAATAAGTCCTATGGGTGACATAATTACCAAAATACTCCTAATGTGAATGTTCACAATGTCAATGTCAATGTTCATATCGTCAATGTGTAGGGGCCCGGCCCATGTCGATCCTCGTGGGTGCCCGGAAAAATTCGAGTCGGGCCGGGGCAGGCCCGACCCATTGACAATGTGAATATTCACATTGACATGTTAACATTCACATTAATAGGAATGTAAAATTGGCCCGCGTCCCATGGCGGCGCGAAACCCGCCTGCGGCCCATGGGCGGCCCGGGGCGGGCCCGGTCCGGCCCGTTGACAATGTGAATATTCACATTGACATGTTAACATTCACATTGATAAGAGTATAAAATTGGTCCATGGCCCATGGGCGGCCAAAAGCCCGCCCGCGGCCCAGGGCGAGCCCGGCCCGGCCCGTTGACAATGTGAATATTCACATTGACATGTTAACATTCACATTGATAGGAGTGTAAAATTAGCCCACGCCTCGTGGCTTCCCGAAACCTGCCCACGGCCTGTAGGCGGCCCGGGGATGGCCCGGCCCGGCCTGTTGACAATGTGAATATTCACATTGACATGTTAACATTCACATTGATAAGAGTATAAAATTGGTCAGCGGCCCAAGGCGGGCCCGGCCCGACCCGACCCGTTGACAATGTGAATATTCACATTGACATGTTAACATTCACATTGATAGGAGTGTAAAACTAGCGCGGGCCTAGCCATTTTTTTTTAATTCTTTTTAATTTTTTCTACCAAAATTTTATTATTTTCCACAAAAAAAGACATTAGGCCTCGGCGCGGGCCGGGCATCGGACCGAGCCTTGAATGGGCCTTAACCGAGCCGATGGGCCCGGCTGGGCTTCAAAGTGATGGCCCAGGCCCTAGCCTAGGGTCTCGGACTAGGCTCGAACTTGGGCCCAAACGAGCCTTTCCCAGGCCGGGTCGGGCCAGCCCACGGGCCAAAAAATTAGACCCAGGCCCTGGCCCTGGCACAAGGGTATTCGAGCTTTGGACGGGCCGATGAATCGAGCCTCGGGTCGGGCCGGTGGGCCTGGGCCAAGCCTCGAGCTTAGGTCAAGCTTGGGCGGGCCTGGCAATTTTTTTTTAATTCTTTTTAACTTTTTCTACCAAAATTTTATTATTTTCCAAAAAAAAATACATTGTGCCTCGGGCGGGCTGGGCCTTGGACCGAGCCTTGAATGGGCCTTAAGCGGGCTGATAGGCCGGGCCGGGCTTCAAAGTGATGACCTAGGCCCTATCCTAGGGTCTCGGACATGTTCGGGCCCGGACCCAAACGAGCCTGCCCCGGGCCATGGGCGGGCTTAGGGCAGTCCATGAGCCGCGGGCCAATTCTACATTTCTATCAATGTGCATTTTAACATGTCAATGTGAATATTCACATTGTCAACGGGCGGGGCCGGGCCTACCCCGGGCAGCGGGCAAATTTTACACTCCTATCAATGTTAATGTTAACATGTCAATGTGAATATTCACATTGTCACGGGTCAAACCAGGCCCGCCCCGGGCCGCGGGCCGCCCACGGGCTGTAGACCAATTTTACACTCTTATCAATGTGGATGTTAACATGTCAATGTGAATATTCACATTGTCAACGGGCCGGGTTGGGGCCGCCCTAGGCCGCTGGTCAATTTTATACTCTTATCAATGTGAATGTTAACATGTCAATGTGAATATTCACATTGTCAACAGGCCGGGCCGGGCCCGCCTCGGGCCGTAGGCGGGTTTTAGGCAGCCACGAGGCACGGGCTAATTTTACACTCCTATCAATGTGAATGTTAACATGTCAATGTGAATATTCACATTGTCAACGGGCCGGTCCGGGTCTGCTCCGGCCGCGGGCGGGCTTTTGGCCGCCGATGGGCCGCGGGCCAATTTTATACTCTTATCAATGTGAATGTTAACATGTCAATGTGAATATTCACATTGTCAACGAGCTGGACTAGGCCCGTCCCGGGCCGCCCATGGGTCGCAGGCGGGTTTCATGCCGCCACGGGACGTGGGCCAATTTTACACTCTTATTAATGTAAATGTTAATATGTCAATGTGAATATTCACATTATTGTCAACGGGCCGGGCCCACCCCTGCTCGCGGGCGGGTTTCGGGCCGCCCACGGGCCAATTTTACATTCCTACCAATGTGAATTTTAAAATATGAATGTTCACATCATAAAATTGCTAACCGTTCAAAAAATATTTATAAGGGTATCAAAATTAAATATAAGGACATAAGTGTCCAAGAAAATAGTGTAAATCAAGAAAAAAGATTTTATGAAATAAAATTATACATACATGGATTAAATTGTTTAAAAAATTCTTTCATGAACTTCTTGAATTAAAACACTTCTAAATTAAATTTATCAATAAAAATTTTAAAAATATACTAATCTAACACTTCTCAGACAATTCTCTACGTTAAAAAAGTTTAAAGAAAAAATTGTCCAATGAAAAAAAAAGTAGCGGGTGGAAGGGGATCGGACTATAGCGGCATGGAAAAGCGTGTCGGCCGGGTCTTGGGGATCATTGCTCAACACATGGGGACTCCCGCCAAAAAAATTCCAAGTTACATTTAAGACTGTCCAGACACGTGGGACACACAGTCCACACGTGTAGTAAACACTGTTTTTGTCTTTCTGTTCTTTTTACATACGTAAAATTATCAGTGTGGTTTGTAAGTAGATTATTTTAATAATTTTTTAATTTTTTTCTTAAAATATAAAATGGAAAAAATTAGTATATTTAAAATGATTTTTTAATTTTTTTATAAAAAAAAAGTGTGCAAAAAGTATAAAGAAAATGAAATCTTTAACTTTTTTATATAAGTTATAAACTTTTTAATTTTTTTTCATAACTTTTTTAGTTTTTAGGTTAAAACAGACACATGTCAACGAAGCGTTAGAGCTCGTTTAGGATGTGGGTTGGCTTTTTAACTATTTTAGCCTGGAGTTAAAAAGTCTCGTTTGGGATAGATTTTTTTAACTTTTTAGACTTTTATGAGAGAAAAAATGAAATGATTATGAATTGAATGTAATATTTTGTCCTACTAGACTAAAATAACCTATTTTGTCTTATATAGCCATTTTAGCCCAAATTTTTCCCAAACAAGCTCTTGGTATTCTAAGGACATCACATAGAGGTGTTTCTCACCAATCACCATACATCATATTTTATACTGTTTCTCAATCAATTAATATAAAATTATAAATCTTACTTTGTATACCAATCATAATATTTTTAAACCACCACTTGACCTTGCCGAGGATCGCCAAATAACTACTCTTGATACACACTGTGAGTGTTTAGAAAGTTGTTATTTTAGTAGGCTATTTTAGTTTTGGCTATTTTAATAGGTTAAAATTTTTATATTTAGAAAGATAGTTTAATTTTTTTTTGTAGTTAGATGTGATATTTATGAGAGAAAAAATTAAATGAATATAAATTTAATTTGACATTTTATTGTATTTACTATTTTAACATATTTTTTCATTTTATAAATTTTAACCCAAAAAACTCTTGCTAAACACCCCCACTATGGGTTGTTTTGGGAAGTTGGTAAAAAATTAGTTTTTAACTTTTTACCAAGCTTTTTGGCTTTTTTGGAAGTGATTTGGGAAGTTGGTAAAAAACTGACTTTTTGCTTTTTAGTTTAATATTTATTTATGGTGTCAAATCAAATTAAAATGACCAAAATACCCTTACCAAACGTAAGAGATTTATTTTTTTATTTTTTTTTTCATAGGTCCTAATTTGTAATTTTAGGGCTGCATTTTTGGCACTTCCCAAAGGGATTTTGTTACGTTTTTGGCAGCCACGTTTTTGGACATTTTGTCAAAAAAACGTGGCTTTTTACTATGTTCCCAAAATGGCACTATATAGCTAGTTTGCTCATCAATCTCACCCACTATAGCAGTGTGGTTTCATGTTTTAGCCTGTTTTGGAAAGATGGTAAAAAGTGATTTTTTGACTTTTAACCAAGCTTTTGACATTTTTAGACAAATGATTTGAGAAGTTGATAAAAAGTTACTTTTGGCTTTTTTTATTAATATTTGTTTATGATGTCAAATCACAATAAAATGACCAAACTACCCCTATTAATTTAAAATATTTACAACTTTACTTATGTAGCATATTTTGACCTATAAGGGATAGAATTGTAATTTCACCAGTAGCTAAAATCCATCTTCTCAAATGAAAAAAAATGTAAAAAGTTAATTTTTAACTTTTACTATAAATAAAAAAAAAATGACTAAAAGCCAACTTTCCAAAATAGCCCTATGTAATTAGTGCTAGTTTAGTTTTTGTAAGCTTGATATCATAATTAAAGCGTGTGAGTGTTAGTGTTCGTGTGAGGAACTGTTGGTTTTGTGGCACAAAACAAAGCTAGAACCAAAGTTTGAATATATGGATGTATTTGTATCATTTGAAAAAACAAAACAAAATCCCATCGATTGACAACACATCACTGACTGTCTTATGATTTGGAGTCCTTTGATTTGACGTTTGACTAGTCATTTCAATCCCCACCCCTCCCATCACTAAGAAAGTTATTTGATGATATTAGGGCAGGACTTGATATGAATAGAAAAAATAAGATTTATAATTTTGTATTCGATATTTTGAGAATAATAATAGATATAATAATTTCTGATTGGTCAAACAGTCACAGGACCATGTTGTACTTAGAATACGAAATAAATTTTTCCTCCCTACCCCTTTCATCTTTTTCTCTCTCTTTGACTTGTTTGGAAAATAGATTAAAAGTTATATTTTTAAATTTTTTGACTTTTTAAAAAAAAAAAAACGTGTAAAAAATTAGAGAAAAAATAATATTTAAAAAATTCAAAAAACTACTTTTAACCATGTTCTCAAAATAAGCCTTGGTATACTATGGCATGTTTGGCATAGCATATTATTTTATTTGGATCACAATAATTTTATTTGGATCATATCATCTTATAATTATATCACTTTAAACCCAACCTATATTTTATATTTTGTTGTAAAAAGTTAAAAAATATACTAATTTAACACATGCCAAACATTCTCTATGGGTGTGTTTGTTTAGAGGGATTGGAGGGAGGATTGGATACAATGTCCATTGGATCATGGAGTCTATTGTTTAGTTGCAAATTCGCAAGACCGGATTAGGAGTCCGTGGGATAACTATCCCATGAGATTAAATGGTAAAATGGCATATTCGCCCTCGAATACTTCATAAAATTAAATAAAATTTTAATGTCTTAATTTAAAAATAAAATGATTTTATTTAATTTTTATTGATATTTTATTTATTTAATTTTTTAAAATAAATTTGTGTAGATGTTTTGTTGATATTTTATTTAATTTCATTATTTAAATTTTTATTGATGTTTTATTTAATTATTATTATTTTTTAAAATAAATTTATTTTAAAAATAACACAAATTTTTATTGATATTTTATTTATTTAATTTTTAAAACTAATTTTTTAAAAAAATAAAATAATTTTTTTATTTAATCTAACCCCAAAAAATTAAAATATTAAATACATGTTTAATATTGATATTATTTAATAAACAATTTAAAATGGCAAATTTGTCTTTTGAACATTTATTCTTCTTCATAATATCTCAAAGAAATATTTAATAAAATAGTCATTTCCTTACATCTAATCCTATAACTAAACAAACATGGGATACACATCCTATCTAACAAAATAGTCCAAAGACTATGTATTTTAAGATTGATAGTCCGATAGATTACAACCCCTCATTATCTAGTTCGTCCAAATAAACATGACCAATCTATATTATGTACATATGTATATCTTTCCATGTGATGTACTATACCAAGGATATAAGACCGGTATATGTAATATATTAATACTAAAGATCCACCCATTTATATTCATAAATTCATCAACAATAATATTGTATGGTAGTTGAGCCCACTATTATTAAATGTATAACAAATTAAAAATTAATATATATCATGATATATTATTATGAGTAAAATTATAATTACTTTTTAGAATTTCAAACATTTTTCTATATAATAAGAAAGTAAAAATGTAATTAGGTAGGGCTTTTCTTCAGTACACATTTTTCAATGTAGTGACAAATGTTAAACACCACAAGGGCATGCGTTGTTTACGGTTTGAAGAAATGAGATTGGATTGTTAATTAGTACGGATTCTTTGCCAGCAATCGGAGCCACAACATATATAATTGATACGATCCAGTTTTTAGGTTTGAATGAATTACATCTAGTGTTAGAAGTGTGAATTTAAATTTCTATTTGCGTGTAAATTCGTGATTTACTATTACATAATTAAGTACTTTATAGATTTTTAGCTTCTTAGAGTTTAGTTTTAAAGGTTACCCCTCTTTGAGTAAACATTTTTTTAGTAGGTTTTAAAAAAATTATATTTGTTTTAAAATTATATTCTGAGAGTAAGAGTCTTATATTATGAAAGGTTGGGGTTTGCCTCTAGTCCAAATGATAGATTGGAGGGTCTAGTCCGGCTCATTAGGCCCCATTTCGATAATCTAAACGGTTCACATTTTAGGGTTTGTTGATTACATTATCCTTATAAAAAATCATATCGATCGGATAACGGATACTATGTATTCGGATCACTTTTTATAAACCGTTAATTTTCTAACCTTTCATTTTTTCCAAACAAAAGTAATCCGAATACATAGTATCCGTTATCCGATCGGCGTGATTTTTTACAGAAATAATGTACTCAACAAATCTTAAAATGTGAACGGTTCTAATTATCAAAAAAGGACCCAAAAGTAGGCCCAATAGGTTAAACTAGACCGGACTATCCCAGATTAAAACTAGAGACTGTCCAGACCCATTATGAAACATTTGCAAGAAGGGGACTAGTATTTTTATGGGAACTTGAGTTTGCTAATTCAATCACATAAGATTCTAGGCAAAAATATCATAATGTCTTTATTTTACAAAAACAATCTAGTCATCTTTTGTTAAATGAGGCTTTTTCATAATTTTATGAACTTAATTATAATAAAGTAATAATGTTATGAACATAAATTTTTTTGAAAAAATTATTCATAAATTTCATTTTGATAAATGTTACTCTAGTTAGTCCTAAGTATTTTTGCTTAAACCATTTAGTCTTTTTCACTTTTGGTATAATATATGTTTTTGATATATTGTGTATGGAGTTTATATTTTTGCCCATATTGTGATTTCATTTTGATTTTATCATAGTGTGTGTGTAAGGGATGTTGTAACATTACTATTTTGTAAGAGGGGATTTCGTGGACTCTTCTGGAAGTTGTTTCATCATTCCCAATTTGGTGTTTAGTTTATAATGTTATATTACATCATAAAAACGGTCACAACATCAACAGCCATTAAACCCAACTCCATTCCCCTTCTGCCATTGACACACACCAATGTATGACAACTCCCAAACCCAAACCCCCTCTTCAAATCCAAATCCCCAAACATTAAGATCACTACAAGAAAAAACACTTTCCGTGACCAATATTTTGGTCGCGAAAAGTACCATATTTGGTCGCTAAAACCTTTTCGCAACCAAAATATGTTAGTCGCGAGTTGGTCGCTAAAGCCTCGTGACAGATAGTTTTCTGCGACCAAAAAAGCCTTTGGTCGCTAAAAGTGACCATTCGCGACCAACCTTTTTGGTCGCGGAAAGTCCAATTCATATTAGCCAAAAGTCAGCGCCTTGACCCAAAAAAAAAATAATTCTTTTGTATTGCCTAGGATTTGAACTCTTGATCAAGGAGTCACCATGCACCCAATCCACTCTGCCAATAACATGCTTCTTGTTTATATTTGGCAGAAAAAATATATAACCCATAAAAATCGAGTTATATATTATTTTATAAAACTTTTAATACCTAAACAGAAAAATAGCATGTAATTACAGTAGTATCCTTTTTTTAAAAATTTATCCCGCCATAACTTTCCGCGACCAACTTTTTTTTTTGGTCGCCAAAGGGTAATCTTCTGCGACCAAAAAAGCCTTTGGTCGCCAATAGGTATACTTTCCGCGACCAACTTTTTTTTTGGTCGCCAAAAGGTATACTTTCCGCGACCAAAAAAGCCTTTGGTTGCCAAAGGGTATATTTTTCGCGACCAACTTTTTTTTTTGGTCGCCAAAAGGTGATCTTCTGCGACCAAAAAAGCCTTTGGTCGCCAATAAGTATACTTTCCACGGCCAACTTTTTTTTTTGGTCGCCAAAATGTGATTTTCCGTGACCAAAAAATTGTGGTCGCCAAAAGTTAAATTTTAGTCGCAGAAAGTGAACTATTTGTGACAAAAAAAATAGGTAGTCGCCAAAAGTGTTTTTTCTTGTAGTGGATTGAACAACATCAAACACAACCAACATACATGGATACTCAACAATCACACACATGCACAAACTTTACCGCTAACCAAACACACTCAAACATATTACCGACAATGATCTATCAAACATAGTGGAATAAGAAGTCTAATTATACATACCCGATACCATCGTTCACTAACACAATCAAAGACGTAGATGCTGGGTGATGGTTCACTTCACGGCGCCGACTGTCATGACACGAACCGTAACGAAGGCAAATAACTTACATAGCCCCATTCGATTCAAACGATTCAATGTTACAACACATCAAATGGAATGTTGTTTTCCTAGGGTTTGGGACAGAAGACAAATGTTAATTAGGGCAACTTCGAATATCAAACTAACATTCCCAAATCATTGAACACAGTAGGAACATTTTACAGAGCAACATTACCATCCCCAACGTTGCCATTAACATCTCTTCTGGAATGATCGGCTGGGAGGAAAATCCAAAAAACCATACAGTAAGCTTTTGTACAAAATTGTAAAATCAACATCACCAAAACCTCCTTTTTACCTCTATATTTCCTGAAATAATATAGCGGGCCAATGTATAAAAAGGTCTTTTACAGTGAAATGAGACTTATTAGTCCACAAGAAAAAACACAGGACTAAATGATTTATAAGATGTCAACTTGGGATTTACTGGTGCTTTATCCATTTTTTTTTTTTTTTACATCTTTAACCTAATACTACTACACTAGGAATAATATTCTCACTTAATTCAACTGTATTGATAATGTCATCTAACCTAATTTGACCAAAAAAACATAGCCTAAGATTTTTATCAAGTTTCTTTATTTTGGTTTATTTTGGGAAGTAGAAAAAAAGTCAATTTTTTTGACTTTTTTCTTTTTTTGTTTTTTGAAAAAACATGCAAAAAATTAGAGACGTGATATAATCTAAATAAGCTAATAAACCAATAGACTAACTTTTTTCCCAATTGCTATTTATTTATTTTTAATACTTTTAAGAGTTTTACATACACACATATATTTCTCATAGGAAATTAAATCCTAGTAATAATAATTATAAATTGGGTAGATTACACTTACCTTCTTTGAGATTTTAGAAAAAATACAGTTAGTCCCACACTTATGACATAAAATTGAAATAAACAAAAATAAATATTTTAGTAATAAAGAGATGATAACATCATTTTTTTTCTTTATTCAGATGACTAATGAATTATTGATTAAAAATGAATTAAGTGTTATATGCATTAAAACTTTAAGAGAAGTTAATATAATTATGTCAAAAGTATAAGACTAACTGCATTTTTTTAAAACTCAAGAGACGTAAGCATAATTTGCTCAATTCTAAGCCAAGAGAGACAAAAAAATTAGAACTTTTTTTAACTATGAAATCTATATATTATTAAGCAAAAATGGATTTCTAACACATAAGGTTTCTAAGAGTTTTAAGCTCTCAATCTAAATTTCATAATTTTTGAATTTTTAAAAGTTAAAAAAAATCTTTTCTTGGCTACCTCTTATTGAAGCAAAAAATAAATAAATAATTATATGACTTTCAAATGGAAAGTATATCAAATCTAAAAAAGATAAAAATATATATATATATACTAATCTATTTCAAAATTCAAATTTGCGGGTGACTAAATGTGAAAAGCGATCTATTAATTTAAATTTAAAATTTACACAATATAAATTTAAAATTATAATGATTTATCCCATGATCTATAAGTTCTAAATACAAATTTAAAATTATCATAATTAGCTCATAATTTTTGTATTAAGTAGTAATAAAAGTGACCTTGAGATTATTTATATACTAGCATATCACTAGTGCTATGCATGAGATAAAATAATATATTATTTAATAAAAATATGATAATTATATTTAATTTTTTTTATATTATGTAAAATAAAAGTTATATAGAAGTTAACTAATCGAGATTTTCTTAATTGTTTAAAATTAAAAAAATCAAAAAAATTAGTATGAGATATTGATCAAAAGGCTTCTTACTAAAAATCTCATTTTGCTTATATAAATGGGATTATAAGTGTAACGCCCCAAAATAATATCATAAATACATCCACAAACATATATAAATGATAGCATAAATCAGAGTCTTAGTCCTTTTGTTACATAAAGTTAAAGAATATAAAGAGTTTAACGTAAATAAATGCCTTATTGGCTTACACCTTTCCAAGCCTTGACTTGGTTACAACAAAATGAGCTTCGTTCAATACAAATTAAGCCCCAAACTATACAAAATAAAACAAAACAAGAAGCTCTTATTTTCCAAAGGTCCCTCCAATGTTATTGCCTTGGTGGAGGCATGCCATCATTACCTGAAAATGTTATTTCCAAATAAGGTAAGCCACAGCCCAGCATAAATCATCTAACACAGTATATGGAATTTAGCAAAGGTATAAATACACTATGCATATACAACATCAGTGACAAAGACATCTACATTTTTATATAGTCATAAAATACCAAACTCAATTCTTAAGCCATTTCCCTTCAATTCATTACATAAGCCAATTTCATCGTTTCTCAACAACCCAAATGAGATTACAACTCATCTATTCTATAATCACATCATCAACATATCAGCACTTCAAACTTTCCTTTCACGGATATTTTGTCCGCGGGTAGCCTTCAAACGAGACCCATGTAAACGTTGACTATACAAGCACTACAATTGTCATTTTACGGATATTTCGTCCGCGGGCTAGGAACCCATGTATAATTTTGGAACTTTCACCCAGGACACCTTGGCCAACTTAATTATAATGGAGTCCATCCCCTTTCTCCTCCCAAACAATCATTCATGCATATGCAATGTATTTAAACATAAAATTAAACAATGGAGTACATCCCCTTTCCACTCCTACATAACTATACATGTACAATGTATATAAACATAGTCATATTCAATGACAAACAACAAGAGATTAGTTTCAATTCACCCAATCCTCATGCAATTTCTACAACAATCATAGATATCCTCCACCGATAGCTCAATACAGTTATTTCTAAACAGATATTCAATCTCATGACAGATAATTTATTCAAACTTCCAAAGAATGAGTTAATACATAACCAATCCCACCATTCATATCAATACCCTCTCAATTTCATATTTTCAATGTCAATTTTAGTTATTTATATCAAATAATTATGATAGTCATTTTAGGGCAAAATTTTCCCCTTTTCCAAACATTAACCCAAATATCATGCTCAACAATTTTGACCCACCATAATCTCATTTTCACAACCCCACTCACTTATTTTATATTCAACAACAAATCCTTCTTTCCATATCATACCTATACCCAAACCCTAGGTTTGCTTACAACACCCTCAAATCACATCATTGTTACACAAGATACAAATAACTAAGCTAAATATCATATGAAGGTGTAGAAAATATCTCTATCTCAAAGGAAGAAGATGAGCCAAACAAGAGAGAAACTCCAAAAACACCGAAACCCACTTCTATTTGGATCAAAATGTAGATCTTGAGATGCTCTATCTTTTTTTTGAAAGCACAAGGGTGAAGAGATCGACGGATCTAGATGAAATCTAAGAGAGAATGTGAGTTTTAGAGAAAGAAACTCAAGAACCTGGTTTTTAGGAAGTTTTAGAGAGAGAGAATGATGAAAAAGTGATTCAAAACATCATCTTCACGGACTGTTATACACGCAGTCTGCTCAAGCGTGGAAAGCGGTGCTTGTAGACACCCCATTTTTGACCGACCTTAAGACTCAGACGTCATTGATTGAGCGCTCGGTGATGGTGCATGTTGTGCTCGTTTCGAGTCTCTGGAGTTTTGGCTTGAGAGCCTTATCTCCGGGCCTCGGAACTTTTTGTGCTTCGACTCGGTTTGCGAACCAGGTCTTGTTTTCTCTTCCCGAAGGGAGGGAGAGGTCTTGTAGACCATCTCTCAATGGTCGTAGACTGCTTTTCGTGGTCGTAGGCCACTGTTCCTGTTTGGAGATTAGCTTCCGGTTTTCAGAGCCGTCGGCCGCGCGCCACGGCTCAAGACCGCTTAACATTCTCCGTTTGCTCCGATTTTTGGAGCACACCTTGTTTCCTCTGTCTAGAGGGACACTGTGGCCCGGGAGACCACCTTTGTGGTCGCACGCCACTTTCGATGCTTAACAGCCTGTTTTCGGGGCACCCGGCTGCGTGTTTTGACCCCCGAACCCTCGTTTTGCATCCCTCTTGGTTCATTTTTGGCATGGACCTTGTTTTCATTGTTTGGGAGGTGGTACAAGGGTGGGAGACCACCTTTTCTCCTTAGAGACCACTTTTCTCCTGCCAGCCGATTTTCTTGTCAGGAAGCTGGTCTCCTTGGTCTTTGAGCCACTTTTGTAGGTCTCCCACCATACCACAAGCTTGAATTCAATATGGAGACCACCAATTAGGGATGCCGACCACCTGACCCTTTTGAACTGGTCGGCCGACCACCTAAAGTGGCTGGCCGACCACCTGAACTGGTCGGCCTGCCTCCCATAGTCTTGCCTCTGTAAGTTGTTGCCAGCTGTGCCAGCTGGAAGCCACAGACTGGATCCTCCATACACGTGTATAGAGGATCTTCAACCTTGGTTTTTAGCTTCTTTGAGAAGCTTTGGCCCCCTTTCTCTATAAGAGAGGCCCTTTCTCTCCTTTAGAGAGGTTTAGAAATTTTGTAGAAGGCATAACATATACCTCTTTGTATCTCTCCATTTTAGGCTTAGAAGTGTAAGGTTCTTGGCCCTTTGCACACCACCTCTTAGCCTAACACTTCTACCATCAACCTAAGGATCTTGGAGGCCATTTTCAGAGGTTGAGGAGCTGTGTCTTTGGTCCAGAAGTTGCTGGTCTTCTTGAGCTTCAAGAGTAACACACTTTCTCTCCTTTTTAAGCCCTATTTTGATCCTTATCTTAGCCTTATTTGCATGCATATTTGAGCTTTGTTATCAACTGAAAAAAGTCTTGTTTTGAGGTCCTTTTGATGTTTGTTTAAGGTCATTTTGTTGTTGGGGGTCATCTACCCCCTTGCATGCTTCATTTTGCCTTGTTTTGAGCCATGCCTTAGAGCATTTGTGTTGGCCTTTTAGCCACTGAAATCTAGTAGATTTTCAGTGGCTAGAATACTGGTTTGAGTGCCAAAATAAGAGAGGGGTGACCCTCTCTCTCCTTGTTTTGTTTTCTAGCATTTTTGGCCTTACAAAGGAGCCCTTATTTGCATGCTTCCAAGCTTTGTTTCAGGCCATTTTTGATGAGTTTTAGGACCTGCATAGGCTCTGTCCAGAGCTTGTTTTTCCATATTGGATGTCCATCTTGCATGTGTAGAATAACCCTCTTCATAGCATATCAAAGGAGCATCTCATTCTTGCATGCATTAACCATGTTTCAGTGGGTTTTTGGGCTTTATTTGGCATGGCATATCTCTGAATTTTTCTATTTTAGTGGCCTCTTGATTGTCTCACATGCTTGTAGTGCAAATCCTCTTTACTAGCTTACATTGCATGCTATTTTGGCCCTTGATTCTAGCACTTTTTGGCCATGCCTTAAACTGATTTTGTGCATATTTTGGACTGCCTTAGCTCTGTTTTTGGGCCTCATGGTTGAATGATGTTTGCTATGCATGGTTGTAGTTCAATACCCTTGCCTAGCTTTGAGTTTTGAAGCCTATTGCATGCGTATTTTGAGGTGTTTCCATGTTTTGGCATCATTGTGAATCATATTTCAGAGCTTATATGTATGCCATATTCTCATGTTTTCCACTCTTTGAATGTGTTTGAGAGTTATGCATGAATACCTCATTTTTGGACCATTGCATGAGCTTTATTTCCATGCTTTGCGAGCCATCATTTTAGTCCATATTTGCCACTGTTTTCGCCTGCATAGGGACTATTTGGGGGCTGGTTTTTCCATTTGAGTATGGCTTTACATGCCTATAGTGCAATCCACTTCACTAGTTTCGGTATTTGGGCCATCTAGCATGTATTGCGTGAGGTGTTTGCATGATTCGGGACCATCTTGCATGTCATTTCAAAGCTGGAAAATATGCGATTGTATGCCATATTTCATGCTTACCATGCTTTGGTAGAGTTGCACTTTGTGCCTTAGGTTTGGTCCCTTGCATTTGTACATGTTTGCATGTGTGTTGTTGCTTCATTTTCATCATGTATGGCCACTGATTTGAGTGTGGCTGAGGCCCATTCATTTTAGTTTAAGTCCATCTTGCATTATGTATGCCATATCCATGTTGTCGTATGCTTGATCGTCGCATTGTGTATGTCTTGTTCATGTTTTCGTGCATGTCCATCTTCGTATGTGCATTGCGTATGCCATATAGTTCATGTGCATTGAGTATGCCATTTTTAGTTCATAGCATTGTGTATGCTAGTTGCATGTTTGCATATCATCCCTCGCATGCTAGCATGATTAGGTTGCATTGCGTTTAGAGTTACATGCTAGTCGTATTGTGTATGCCATGTATATTGCATTGTGTTTGGAATAGGGTTTAGTCCAAACACGGGAAACGAGGGACGTTTCGTACTCCAAGTGACGAAACGTGCCTCGATTCTCGGTCGCCGACACTCCGGATTACCCATGATGGAGTTTAGGCCTTGTTGTGTTTATATGTGCATTCATTTTACATCGAGTCGTGCAATCCGACTCCTCGATCATCATGCATCGAGATGCGTGATTGGTGGCACGAGGATCGAGGACTACACTCCCTGGAGCTTGTGCAATGATGGGGAGAGTGGTCATGCACACATATGTTAAAAATACTTTGCCATGCCCCTTTCTCGCTCTCTGTTGCAGCAAACCGGAAACCAGCAGCAAAAACTGGTCAGCAGCCTTCTGGAGCTTTGTACAGTGTTCTGGGACCAGTTGCAAACAGAGGCAAATCAGGGCATCGCGATGGATTTCTCGACAAGGCGACTTGAGCACGCATGCATCCCTATCATTCGGAACAGAGTTGAGGCAGTCCATTTTGTTTAATTTGCATGCTAGTTTCCTTACTTACTTAGTTAATTCGTTAATTAATTAATGTTGTGTAATAATTAGTTTAATTAGCTTAGATTAGCTAGTTTATTCTGTACTATTCATTCGGACCCTCCGAGGAGGGCAATGTTGTAATAAGTGTACGTGTGTGTGATGCATGTCTTCCAACCCTACGTCTTTCTCCCTTTTATTTACCAGCTTATGATGGTTAGTTTTATGGCATGTTTCAATTAGCATCTATATGTTCGCATGCTTGCATTCATTCATCTGTATTGCATGCATCGGGCTCGCGCATCATGTTAACTGCATTGTATTTCAATTCCAAGTTGAATACATGTATCGATTGTTGCATCTCATATGCCATCTTAGAATAGCCGAGCCTATTGTAGTTGCATCTTTGCATGTGTTGAATTAGGTATTTTTAGCATAGTTAGGATTCATGCACGATTTCTAATTAGCTTCTTTCTTTGGCTCGGAGTACTCGGTAAGTGTTTATGCTTTAGCATCCTTGCATATGTGTGAGTGACTGCCATGATAGCATGCTTACCATGAGGCTATGTGCTTATGTGATATAACTGCCTGAACGCCTGTGGGTGAAGGTTGGGTTGCTTGAGTTGGAATAATTAGTCGAAACCCGTGTTTTAGCCTACTTGCGAGTAGCAAACTTCAATCCATTTTCAAAACAAACGGATATGTGATGCTTTGTTCCAACTTAGGCAATCCAGTCTATACTTGTATGCTGTGCGTATCACATAGTAATTCTAGGCTAATAAACCGGAATAAGAGCAGATGTGTTTTCAAAAACTCGATATCATGCTTAGTAGTGGCCGATCTTTGATCGGGCGAGCAGGGGTGCTCATGAAATGACCTTCCCCAATCGTACCCAAGTTCCCGAGCCGAGGCAACTTTGGTGATGACGGATACGTGGCCTTAGGCACGAGTCAGGGTTTCCTAAATTCCCCCAAAATAAAATATTTAGGTGGCGACTCTGTATCTGGCAAAGCAGTCCATGTTTGACACTTCTTTCTAAAAATCAGTTTTTCAAAACGATTTGCCGATTTGGACTCTTTGGTAATTTATCGATCTTGCATTGCACTTTGTGAGATTAGATTCAGAACCGTGACATTGAGTTCGAACTGTAGTAAGCCCAATGAACAAAACGGGATTTTCCCGGACGTTCGGGGACGTCTACAATGCTCGAGCGTAGAATGCGCACTTCCAGAATATTTGCAGACGAAGGACCCCACTCGAGCGTGAAACTGGACGCTCGAGCGTCCGATGCACTCTTCCAGTATTTGCAGACCTACAAAAATACTGAGATTTGACAAATCCCGCTCGAGCGCAAGAATGGCCGCTTGAGCAGAGGAGCAAAATTTGTGAAGCCCGCTAGCGGAAGAGCTAAAATCTAGGCAATAAAGGTTTGGAAGAACAAGTAACCAACCTGTTCCAAACGTACAACCATAACCCGAAAGCCAATACTAAAGGGATACAAGGGAAACAATAGGTAAATAACAATATGAAAGCATTAAACTCGAGTCCGGGATACCACAAGAGTCGGGTCAAAACTAAATCGCTATAATAAGATTAACTTTATGTAAGTGAAACAATTCATTTTTTTTTCTTCTATGTAAGATTATAAAATAAAAGTTAAATGAAAGTTAGCCAATTGGAATTTTCTTAATTATTTAAAAGTTAACAATTGTTTGGATAGGAAGTTTATTTCGAATCAAGCAATCTTAGCCGTTTAATCTTTAATTAGGCTAATCTTTAATTTATTTCGAATCAAACAAATTTAACCAATATATTTTGATAAAATCATTAAAATCGCAGTTAAACCAGTGAATTAGTCAAACCAAAAACAGTTCACCCTATCGGTTAGGTCAAAAGACCAACCAACTTATAAAATAATTAATTAATTAAAACTTTAAAATTTTATTTTAATTTTAAAATTTAAACTGTCTTGAATTGAAACATATACAACATTACAATATTAAATGGAAGCATAAGGTTTATATAGTAAACAACTCATTTTTTCCTCCTTTTTTTTTTATATGGGATTGTAAAATAAAAATTAACAGTTATTTGGACGGGAAGTTCATTTCTAATCAAGCATTATCAGTAATTTAATTCTTAATAAGGTCAATCTTAGTTTATTCAAATCAAACAAATCTAGAAATATATTTTGATAAAATAGTTAAAACCATGGTTAAACCACTAAATCAGTGAAATCGAAAACGATTCAGCCTATCGGCTAAGTTAAAAGACCAACTAATTTACAACAAAATTAATTAATTAAAACTTTTAAATTTATTTTAAAATTTAGACTATCTTGAATTGAAACATGCACAATATTATAATATTAAATGAGAGTATAAGACTCACTTTATATTAGTAAACAACTCACTTTTTATTTCTTTTATTGATATGGAATTATAATTATTTTAAAGTTAAATATTATGAGAGTTTCAAAATCTCATACAAAATTATTTTTAAAATCAAAACGTCTATGTGGGATTATACAATAAAATTTAAATGGAGGTTAACCGATGTACATTTTCTTAATTGTTTAAAATTAAGAAAAAAAAATGATATTGATTATAGGATTTCTTACTAAAAATCTTCTTTTAATTATATAAATAGAAGTATAAGATTCACTTTATATAAATGAATCAATTCACTTTTTTTTTTTTTCTTCTTTTCTCAATGTGAGATTGTAAAATAAAAGTTAAATGGATATGCACATTAGATTGTAGATTGAAATTGTGTTTATAAAAGTACCTTCACATTGCACCTTCACATAGCACGGGTGATATGCTAGGAGTATTGTACATGTGTTCTTAAACACACAAACAAAAAAAATTGGTATTGATTATAGGACTTCTCACTAAAAATCTTCTTTTGCTTATATAAATGAAAGCATAAGATTCATTTTATATAAGTGAAACAGTTTACTTTTTTTGATGTGGGATTACAAAATAAAAGTTAAATGGAAGTTAACAAATGTGAATTTTCTTAATTGTTTAAAATTAAGAAATTTCAATAATTTATATAAATTGGAGTATAAGATTCACTTTATATAAATGAAACAATTCACTTTTTATTTCTTTTTTTTCCCCCCCGATTTAGGATTGTAAAATAAAAGGTAAAATGCAAGGAGTAGCTCAATTTCACAATTAAGAAGATGATTTTCTTACCTTAGGTCTTGAATTCTAGATGTGGAAGCTCAAATATGTAAATTCCCTTCAATTCTTCAAAGTTCAAGCAAAATTCTAGATGAATTCAATCTTTCTCTCACTCTCCCTCTCTCACTCAGTTTTGGTCTAGAGAATGGAAGAGATGATGAAATGATATGTCTAAGTGTATGAATTAAGCCTCTAGATGCTAATGAAAGTGGCCCACTAAGTGGCATAACATGTAATTAACTTAGATTCAATAGTTTAACATTATTTAATCTAATTTAATCATTCTAAATCAAATTTTAATTAAACCTGCCATAAAATCACATAAATTCTAATCAGCACATAACACTAATCAATTTCTGATTTGGTCGCCGATAAGACTTTCAAATCGCAATTCGGAAATAAAAACATGAACATATCATTCTATGGCGAGCAGATAGAAGTGCAATTACAAACAATACACTCATGTAATCAATTCAGGATTTCATTCTTATTAGTTACTTATCATGCTTAATCACAGATTAGCACTAATCAGAGATGAGGGTTGTCACAACACCCAGCCCACCTATGCTTTTACTTTTAAAAACATCCTCCCATTTTACCAAATGCACTTTCCTCCTCAGATCTGAGCCTCCTCATAAAAAAGCAAATTGGATTCTTCTAATCTCTTTTGCTACCATCTCAGGCATATTGAAAAGTGAGAGATAAAAAATAGGGAGGCTAGCAAGGACAGACTTAATCAAGGTCAACCTACCTACAAATGACAAAAATCTTCTCTTCTAGGAAGCAAGTCTTAGCTTACACTTATCAATCACCGACTGCCAAGTTCTTCTACTTGGGCTAGCCCCTAATGGCAGACCCAAGTACTTAATAGGCAATTTCTGGTATTTATAATTCAACCTTGCTGCAAAACCCTGGCCCAGCTCATCAGGAATCCCCTCCCCACATACCACACTTTTGTTGAAGTTAATTCTCAGACCTGACAAGACTTCAAAGCACCTGAAGATTCTTTTTATATTAGCTAGTTCCCCCCATATCAACCCATTTCTTGATGTGCAAATTTATAATTTTTTTATATGAGAATTACAAGCTAGCCTTGATCGATCAGGAGTTTTATCAAGTGTTAGACCAATGATTTTGTTAGTCAAGAGAAAGAAGAGGAATAAGAAAAGGACAATTGCAATTGCAGCATAATAGCACTAGAGTAACATAATAGCACCAAAAAAGCTAAGCTAAGTGCATAGGATGAGCAGATTTTTAAATTGGCTGGCTTATTTGTTTAAATTATGAAGAGTTTGGTGTGTATATATATATATATATATATAAACATAGAAGGATAAAAATTTAGAAAATTTACTCATAAATTTCAAATGTCGATTCATTTAGTCTTAAGAGTTTTTTTCATGAATCAATTAGATTTTTTTTTTTTAAAAGTTGTATTTATTTAATTTGGTAGCATTTGAGTTTATCTTTTTGTGATTCATTTTTTCAATTTTCTAATTCGTTTTGGGGATGGAAATGAAAACGGGAGATATGGAGAATTCTATTTGGAAGGATTGGTGGTTGAAGTGTTGATTGTCAAGCATAGAAATCTACATTTATGTTAGTTTGATTTTTTGGAGTTACATTAGACTGTTACATTAGAGTGTTACATTTGGAAAAAATACACTAAGGAGTTTTTTGTGTGTTACATTGATTGGAGTGTTATATTTGAGAAAAGTACACTAAGCACTTCAAGGGAATTCCATTTCTCCATCACTGACTTGTTCTATAACTTGGTGCAAATTAAATTTTGTATGGGAGGAAGGGTGTAATGTTGTACTGTCTTGATTGTTTTGAGTGCTTTTGAGTTGGAAACTTCTAACTCTCATTGGGACTTGGAAATGCACATGATTAGTCTTACTTTTGGCCTGTTTCTTTCATTGGTTTCTCATCAACTTTGGGGGTACTAGCAAATGATAGGATGGACTTTTTGGTGCCAACTTAGTTTGGATGAGTTAGCTCATTGTGATACTCTTGCATTTACCTTTTTTTTATTGCTGCAATTTGTTTTGTACATTGTACTTGATCCTTACATCAATAAAGTCTCTCGTTTGCCGATAAAAAAAAAAAAATAGTCTTGCTTTGGGTGCCAACTTAGTTGGGATAGTTAGCTTTGACAATGATGCAATTTCTTTCCAAGCTATGTGTAAATGAGTTTTTTTCGAATGTTACGTTGTTACATTTGAGAAAAGTACACTAAAGAGTTTTTTAGTCTGTTATATTGGAGTATTATGTTTTTGAAGTGTTATAATAAATTGTTACGTTTGAGAAAATACACTAATGAGTTTTTGTGTGTTACATTGATTAGAATGTTACGTTCGGAAAAAATATACTAAAGAGTTTTTTTGGAATGTTACGTTGTTACGTTTTGAAAAAAAAAATATACTAAAGAGTTTTTTAGTATGTTACATTGGAGTGTTATATATTACAGTGTTACGTTTGGAAAAAGTACACTAACAAATTTTTTTGAAATGTTACATTCAATAATTTTAACATTATGAAAAGACCCCCACATTTTTCCCTTAACATAATATCCACTTGTGTTTATGCTTGTTTCTTTATGTAATTCAAATTAGAATGAGACTTTGGATCCATAAGAAAAAGTGAGGACTAAACAATTAGATCACTATTTGCGATTTATTATCCTAAAACTTTACCATAATCATCTCTCATTTAAAACTTCATTTGTCTCCAAAAGTGAAGTTTTTGTTGCAAAAAATAATTAGAGAGAATAATCGCTAAAAAATCGTCCCAAAAATTAAAAAATATATATATATATATATGTTTAGTAACAAAAATTTTAAAATTTTGCTAATGAAAACATTTTAACCATAATAAAGGTTTATTTTTTGAGGAAAAAAATTTGATCCCAAAATGATAGTAATTCATCACAAATTGTCCGATTTTGATGCTAAAAATACAATTATGATACTTTTGACAACAAAAAAAATTTCATTCTTAAAATCTGATTTTGTTTTTAAATTTTTATGTCTAAAATTTTAATTTGTTGTAGTGTTAGAACAATAGGCAGTAGGGCACAAACAAGCTTTCCAAAATCAGTTTTTAGCTCGTGACTAATTAATAAGGTAATAAAGCTTTGCACAAGGATTACTTGGAGAAATTTAATCAATTTAAGCAATAATGAATTTTGGCATTGTTGACATCTCTCTATCTCTCTTTATTTATTTATTTGGGAGCTTGCACACTAATAGGTTGTAATTGATGTAATTGTGCAATGATTGTAGTTGAAATGGGCTAAATTATATTTGAGCTTTTTTAATTTATTCACTATTTTGGTCTTGGTGTTTAACTTTGGTTATGGGTAGGCCACTGGTGGGAATTAAAAGATGGATGTACATCTTTAAGTAAATTGTAACATTAGCCACAGAGAGAGAGAGAGAGAGAGAGAGAGAGAGAGAGAGAGCTCAATTATTGATTTGAGATGATAAAAGTTTGGAGCAAGTGCTAGCCATCACAATGACATTGTTCATTAGATTTGAAATTTCAAACAAATTAAAATGGCAATTTTATGGTTCACACGCAAGTCATTTTGAGGAATCAAAGTGAATGCAAATTAAGGCAACACCAACTCATTATTTCTAACAACTTGAAAGGGACATCAATTTTGTTTCTTTAGACAATAGATGTGACCTTATTCTAAAGAAGTTTTAGAACTCAAATATTTTTTTTTCCTTTTATTTATTTATTTAAAAAATCATATTCATGCACCAACAAATCTATTTGAAACAATATATTTCCATACTACAGAAAAATCATTTTACCCAATGAACAATTAATAGTTAATGATGGGGTTACCACTTTTGGCAACAAACTTTTAATGTCGTTTGTAAAGAGTTAGACCAGAGTCTTTTGTCATTAAAGGTTTGTTGCATAAATTTTTTGAGACAATTAACACATACAATATGTCCAAATATAAAATAAATAAAATCCTCATGCCCTATCTATTTGTAGCTCCATCAATAGCTTATCCAGGACAAAGGAAAGAAAATCACCAACAATCAAATTAACTTTGAAATCTATGTTAGTTTTTAGTTTGACAATTTTTCTTCTAATTCTCTAATAAGGAGTTGTATTGGGGGTGCCATTTGTTACAACAAATTTCTTTACACTACAATGAGGTGCCTGTACCCATTTTCAAGCCATTAGGAGGCGATTTTATGATTTCGCATTTAATGGCTCGTTTCAGTCTCAAGTCTTTAGTTCCGCAACCTTGCTTTTAATTTTGTAACTAGTGGTTGTATCGGGGTGCCATCTATTCGTACAAATATCTTTAGGCTGGAGCGAGGTGTTCATGCTGCTTTATGAGTCATCGTGTAACAAATTTATAGATTTTCCACCATACAAGTTGTGTGTGTCAATTTCCGACCACACTGCCAACTTAGTACTCAACTAGAGAACACCGGCAGAATAGATGGCACCTGTCTGACCTGCAACAGAAAGAAGAGTTTCCAGCGGTGGCTCATCCACCGGGGGGTACTCCGATGATCAAGTCAGTATTCCATATTGCTCAAAGATAACCAATTGTGCTTAACTCACTAGACAGAATATCAAAAGCATACCTTAGACCCATGAGGGTGCCTCCCTTTTATAGCCAACATAATCCTAGTCTCAAATAGAAGCCTAGCTCTAATGGACTTAGGATTACTGCTAACTTGGACTCCATGTAGGATTAAGATAAACTCTCTAAGAGTCTTATCTTTACCCAAACTGAAGTCTTCTCCCATTTTAGGACTCTTGTCCCTTATCCGCTTATCTCGGATTCCGGTATTCTCGCAGATAACCTCGGCCTATCCGAGATCATCTCGGCATCATGACCAGGACACGTGACACCTCGGCTGACACTTTGGTGTCACCTCGGCCACGTGTTGTTATTCAAAAATTATGTCCCCACAACTGCCCCCTAGGTTCTATTACCTCGGCATCCTGAGGTGATAGAATCTATATCGGTACTTTCCAGTATGTCGGCTTAAAGTATCACAGTCGAGATCATCGTTAAGGCCGACATGTCTCTTTAAAGAACAAGAATTCCAAGAACCCGTTCACGCGTATGAGCTGTCATACATAATCTCGGTTTAACTTCAACTTGTAAATTGCTACAAATTTCAACAATTGTTAAACATCATCTCGGTTTAACTTCAACTTGTAAATTGCTACAAATTTCAACAAGTGTTAAACATCATCTCGGTTTAACTTCAACTTGTAAATTGCTACAAATTTCAACAAATGTTAAACATAACATCGGTTTAACTTCAACTTGTAAATTGCTACAAATTTCAACAAGTGTTAAACATCATCTCGGTTTAACTTCAACTTGTAAATTGCTACAAATTTCAACAAGTGTTAAACATAACATCGGTTTAACTTCAACTTGTAAATTGCTACAAATTTCAACAAGTGTTAAACATCATCTCGGTTTAACTTCAACTTGTAAATTGCTACAAATTTCAACAAGTGTTAAACATCATCTATAACTCTCTGCCCCCTAATGTGGACTTATGTTCACATTAAGCTTGTGCATGTGATCTTGCTCGCCGAAGTTGGTTTCAAGCTGAGGTTGTTAGCCTTGAATTCTCTGTTGATCTTACTTGGTTTCAACCTGAGTTTGATTCTCGGCCTCGCATCGGCGAGCCGTTTTTCTTCTCGAACTTAAGTGCCGAGATCTTGTCTTTTGGAATCTTGGATCTGCTCACTTAGGTTGAGCTCTTCTCTTCTCGGACCTGCTTATTTAGGCCGAGATCTTGTCTTTCGGGATCTGGGGTCCGGGGCCTGAAATCCAAGATCTGCTCACTTAGGCTGAGCTTTTCTATACTTGAATGTCATCTCCTTGGGAGCGCTCATGCCCCCTGTCTTCGCGTCCCTTCTGGAAGGGTCTTCATTCCGTTTATGTCGACAGACTCTCCATCTTCGCTAAACTCGTTGTTTTCAACACGTTGATCTTGTACGGTGATGGCCATCTATTCTCCTTTCTTTCCCACAGACGGCGCCAAATTGCGTGAGTAATTTTCCGATCACACTACCAACTCAGTGATCAGCTGGAGAGAACTGGCAGAATAGATGACACCTGGCTAACCTGTAACAGAAAGAGAAGATTCCGGCGGTGGTTCTTCCACCCAGGGGCACTCCGACGATCAAGTCAGTATACATCTCAAAGATAATCAAGTGCTAAAAATCACTGCTCAAAGCATAAATTGCGTACCTTAGACCATGGGGGTGCCTCCCTTTTATAGTTTACTCAATCCTAGTCCCACTAGAAGCCTGACTTCTATGGACTCCCATTCAGTGCTTACTTTGGACTCTACAAGAGATAAGGATAGACTCCCTAAGAATACTATCCTTATCCATCTTGAAGTCTTTCTTCATTCTAGGACTCTTGTCCCTTATCAGATCATCTCGGATTCCGACATCTTTGGAGAAAACCTCGGCATAACGACCAGGACACGTGGCACCTCGGCTGACACGTTGGTGTCACCTTGCTACGTGTTGGTACTCAAAAAATATATCCCCACAACTTGAGTTAAGCACTATTGGTTATCTTTGAGAGATATGGAATACTGACTTGATCGTCGAAGTACCCCCGGGTGGACGAGCCGCCGCTGGAAACTCTTCTTTCTGTTGCAGGTCAGACAGGTGCCATCTATTCTGCCGGTGTTCTCTAGTTGAGTACTAAGTTGGCAGTGTAGTCAGAAATTGACACACACAATTTGGCGCTGTCTGTGGGAAAGATAGGAGAATAGATGGCCAGCAACGGACAGAAGGAAAAGATTGGGGACGACACTCCTACTGGGAGTGGGAGACCTATTGACCTGGATGTCACAGGAGACGAATACAATGCAGAAACTCGTGACCAGAATCACGGAGTGAAGGACGTCGGCCAGACTAGCGACGCACCAAAGAAACCAGATCGAAGTGGCTATTACAACTAAGATGACCTCCAAGTATGGAAGGATAGATGCTGCGGAGGGACGAAGAGATGAAGGAGATGGCAAACAAATTGGCAGACCTGCAGTCGGTTGTCAATTTCATGATGCAAAATAACGTCATGCAGCCGCCGTTCCTGCTGCAGGACACGCCGATTCCAGCAGCCAATGCCCAGAAGGGAGGGCAAAGAACAATCTCCATAGCCCCTCAGCACAATGGGAGCGAAAGACACTCTCACCGACCTTCCAGGGAGGTCGGACGAAGGGAGCCAAGAAGAGAAAAGTCACAGAGGATGCATCATACAAAGGAAGCAGACCCCAAGGGACATCAGCATGTTCAGGGGCAGGCGCTGTGCTTCGACACAACTCATGGAGAGGGGTCGAAGAGGACTCACCATGAAGCTGAAACTAGTGCACCAAAAAGACTGAAAGTAGGAGATAGCCGAGCTCCTGGGAGGACAAAAGAGGATCTAAGAGATTACCTTAAGAGGAAGCAACAGAATGCCGAAGCCGAGGTAAATTCCCCAGATAAACCGAGGACACCATTCTCAGTGGAATTGGACAGGTTTGAGGCGCCGAAGAGATTCAGTATGCCGAGGTTTCAAATATACGATGGGAAGTCAGACTCCAACTTCCACGTCGGATTATATCTGAACTCAATGACACTATATAGTGGGAACGAGCCGTTGCTCTGCAAAGTGTTCCCCTCATCCTTCGGGGAGATTGCATCAGACTGGTTCCACAAACTACCAAAGGGAAGCGTGAAGACTTGGGAAGGCCTGGCCGAGATGTTCGTGGCCAGGTTCGTGACAAACAAGCTGCAGCCATTAAGGGTGGACGCATTAATGGCTCTGAAGATCAGTAAGGATGAAGGCCTCAGGGCCTATGCAAAACGATACTATGAGGTATTCAACCGAATACCAGAACGTAATCAAGAAGTGGCGGTCGTGTCATTCAAGAACGGCCTGAAAGAAAACTGTCCACTACGGAAGTCTTTGGCAAAAACTTTGCCAAAAAGCATGGAAGAGCTCATGGCGAGAATCGAGAAGTATGCAAGAGCCGAGGAAGATACATCGGGGACTAGGGAGGTAAAGCAAGAAAAAGGAAACGGCTCGTCGAAGCGAGGCCGAGGTAACAACGGATCGAACAAGCATAAAACAGAACTGAGGGCTGCACAGGCGGTGACGACTGTGTTCCGAATCCCAATTCACAAAGTCCTGGAACAAATTCGGAACCAGCCCTATTTCAGAGCACTAGCAAGGGCACCAGGGGAATTCATGGGGAGGAACGTCGGCAAGCGCTGTGCCTACCACAATGAAGAGGGGCACACAACTCAGGGATGTAGAGCCCTGAAAGCACACTTGGAAGACTTGGTAAGGTAAGGCCATCTGAGAGATCTGGTCGACGAGACCAGAACAAGAGAAGAACAGGCAAGATTGCCTCAAGCACCAGCAGCTCCGCCTCCCCCAGTACAGCAACCTCAGGTAGGAGGACCTCGGGTAGTCAATGTGATTCACTCAAAGGTCAACGAGAACGAAATCAGAGGGGAGACCCAGAAGGTAAAACACCTACAACATGTCTATCAAGTCGGGGAGAAAAGACATCGGGCAGAGGAATGCCAGGGACCAATGATAACCTTTACTGAAGCCGACCTAGAGATGGTCCAGCATCCGCATAATGATGCCTTGGTAGTATCCCTCCAGGTTGGGGAGTGCCAAGTGAAACGCATCCTAATTGACCAAGGCAGCTCTTGTGACATCATGTACGTCCGATGTTACAAGGAGCTCGGCCTTCACCTGGACGACATGGAACAATCCAATGGCCTAATGGTTGGGTTCAATGGAACGCCGACATGGCCACTGGGAGCAGTAAACTTGGAGGTGCAAGCTGGCACCAGGAAGATCAAGACAGAATTCACCATCATTGACACACCCTCCCCCTACAACATCATCTTGGGAAGGCCATGGTTGCACGCAATGGGGGCAGTTCCCTCAACATTGCATCAACTATTGCGATTCCCAACAGAACATGGGATAGAGGAAGTCAGGGGCGACCAGCTACAGGCGAAGAATTGCTCCATGGCAGCAATGAAATCTACCTGCAGCATACGAGAGCCAAAAAAGGCAGAAATTGAAGATGAGGACGTGGAAGTCCTAGAAGACATCGGCAAGGAGCTAGCCGAGAAGAGCGAAGAGGCACTGAAGAAAATCCTCGTCCAGGATGGGGATGAAGAACGCTTCTTTCTTCTCGGCTCGGACTTAGCCGAAGAAGAGGAAAGAGAGTTGGAGGCTTTTCTGAGAGCAAATATTGAGGTGTTTGTTTGGACACCTTACGAAATGCCTGGCATTGACCCCGAGGTCACTTGCCACAAACTGAATGTTGACAGGTCGGCCAAACCTGTAATTCAACGAGCCAGAAGACCGACATTGACGCACGTTGAAGCGGTAGAAGAAGAAGTAGACAGACTTCTGGAGGCTAGGGCCATTAAAGAAGTTCACTACCCGACATGGCTGTCCAATACGGTGGTGGTAAAGAAGAAGAACGGTAAATGGAGGGTTTGCGTAGACTTTACCAGTTTAAACAAGGCCTGTCCCAAAGACAGCTTCCCTCTACCCAAGATTGACCAGCTAGTGATGCCACTTCGGGGCATGGAAGGATGAGCTTCCTGGATGCCTACAGGGGGTATCACCAGATAGCTATGGACCCAGCAGGTGAAGAGAAGACTGCATTCATCACTCCCAAAGGGCTATACTGCTACAGAGTGATGCCCTTTGGATTGAAAAACGCAGGAGCCACCTACCAAAGATTGGTAACCAAGATGTTCAAGCACCTGATTGGATGAACAGTAGAAGTCTACATTAACGACATGGTCGTTAAGACCAAGGAGCCTGAGGGTCATCTCGCCGATCTAAAAGCAGTCTTTGAATCCTTAAAACATATCGGCTCCGACTCAATGCATCGAAGTGTGCATTTGGAGTTGGATCTGGTAAGTTTCTAGGATACCTGGTGACCAGAAGGGGCATTGAGGCCAGCCCAGATCAGATTAAGGCCATCCTAGAGCTGAAGGGCCCGACGTCGGCAAAACAGGTACAGATGCTAACTGGAAGGGCCGCAGCCCTGAACAGGTTTATAAGCAGAAGCTCAGACAAGTGCAAACCCTTCTTCAAATTAGTGAAGAAAGCCACAGACTTTCTTTGGACAGAGGAGTGCGAAGAAGCATTAGCCGATCTGAAGAAGTACCTAACCACAGCTCCAGTTCTTTCGAATCCAGAACCTGGGGAGGCGCTGTTCCTGTACTTAACAGTTTCAGAACATGCAATTAGTGCAATACTAATCCGAGAAGAAAAAGGGGAGCAAAAGGCTGTGTACTATGTAAGCAAAACCTTAGCCGACGCAGAAACAAGGTATCTACCCTTAGAGAAATTAGCACTGGCTCTAGTAATGGCTTCAAAGAAGTTGAACCATTACTTCTAGGCCCATAAAATTGTGGTACTGACAGAACATCCATTAAAGTCCCTATTGCAGCAGGGAGACTTGACAGGAAGAATAGCCAGATGGGCAGTCGCCCTAGGCCAGTATGATCTGGAGTACAGGCCCAGAACTGCAATCAAAGGCCAGGTTTTGGTCGACTTTGTGGCCGAGTTCACGCCAGAGTCCATCGAACATCGGGCTCCGTTGAGCCAAGACAGACAATATCCAAACAAGCAAGCAGAAGCCCAGCCAAAGGCTAAAGAACAAAGGAAAGAAGAGAAACCCAGACCCTGCAGCATTTACATCGGCAACTCCTTTCAACTATTCGTTGATGGGAGTTCAAACCGACAGGAAGTGGGGGTAGGAGTAGTACTGATATCTCCAGATGGAGAAATATTAGAACAGTCTATTCGATTGGGGTTCAAGGCCTCAAACAATGAGGCAGAATATGAAGCATTGATTGCAGGACTGAAGCTGGCAGCAACAGTACAAGCAGATGAGGTAATAGTTTTTTGTGATTCACAATTGATAGTTAACCAGACAACGGGCGAGTTTGCAGCCCGGGATGAAAGAATGTCGGCCTATGCAAAAGAGGTCATCAGACTGGCAGCCTTATTCCAGAACTACAGACTACTTCAAGTCAGCCGAGATGATAACAACCATGCCGATGCATTGGCCAACCTAGCTAGTGCAATACAACCAGGAAAAGCAAGGACAATAATGATTGAATACATGTCGGGCCCGAGCATTAAACCAGTAATCACAGAGCGTGAAGCAATGTGCGTAGACATGGGACCAAGCTAGATCGACGCAATTGTTGCGTTCCTGAAAGAAGGAAAGCTGCCAGATGACCACAAGGAGGCACACAAGATCAGATTGAAGTCGACAAGATTCAGTCTGACAGCAGAAGGACATCTCTACAGAAGGTCCTTCACTGGACCCCTCTTAAGGTGCGTACACCCTCTACATGTTAAAGATTTTTTATATGAAATTCATGAAGGAATTTGTGGAAGCCACACTGGGGGCAGATCGCTAGCTCACAGGGCCATTACCCAGGGGTATTGGTGGCCCTACATGCAAAACGATGCAGAAGCCTACGTGAAGAAGTGCGAACAATGCCAAAGGTTTGCACCTTTGATACACCAGCCAGCTGCTGACCTAAATCCTGTATCCAGTCCTTGGCCGTTTGCCCAATGGGGGATGGATCTCGTTGGGCAATTGCCCCAAGCAACTGGGCAAAAGAAGTACCTGCTGGTAGCAACAGATTACTTCACAAAGTGGATAGAAGCAGAACCTCTTGCCAAGATCCGAGATGTGGATGTCAAGAACTTCATATGGAGAAACATCATCACCAGATTTGGGATTCCAAGAGTAATTGTTGCAAACAATGGAACTCAATTTGACAGTAAACTGATCAAAAACTTCTGTGCAAAGTTCAAGATCAAGAACTACTTTTCAACCCCAAGTTTTCCACAAAGCAATGGACAAGCAGAAGCATCCAACAAAGTAATTCTGGATGGAATAAAGAAGAGACTGCAGGCAGCAAAAGGGAAGTGGGTAGACGAATTACCCAATGTACTCTGGGCATATCGGACTACGCCGAGAAGATCAACAGGGGAATCCCCCTTTGCCATGGCTTATGGCACAGAAGCAGTCATTCCATTGGAGGTCGGCATCCCAGGGATCAGAACCCAGGGAGTTGAGAACGGGACTAATGATGTACTCTTAGCCCGAGATTTGGATCTTCTAGAAGAAAGAAGAGAGAAAGCTGCAATACAGCTTGCAGCATACCAGCAACAGCTTGCTAGAGCTTATAACAAGAAGGTTAATCCAAGGGAATTTCAAGTCGGCGACCTAGTCCTGAGAAAAGTCGTCGGCGATAAGAAGGATCCTAGGGAGGGCAAGCTTGGCCCAAACTGGGAAGGACCCTACAGAATCACTTCGATATTGGGCAATGGGGCATATCGGCTTGAAGATAATGAGGGCAAAGCAGTGCCAAGACCCTGGAATACTTGTAATTTGAAATTTTTCTATCATTAGATGTTGCTTGATTTTTTGTCGATGTCATCAATAAAATCTTAGCAGAATTCTCCACAACTTGTGAAACTATGCATAATAATGTTTCTTGAATAATGAGAACCCAAGTGGAACTCAGGTTCACATTGGGGGCAGAGAGAAGACAAAAACGCTTAACGCTTGTTGAAATTTGTAGCAATTTACAAGTTGAAGTTAAGCCGAGATTATTGTTTATGTTGAAATTTGTAAGAATTTACAACTTGAAGTTAAACCGAAGTAATGCTTAACGCTTGTTGAAATTTGTAGCAATTTACAAGTTGAAGTTAAGCCGAGATTATTATTTATCTTCACTTGTTGAAATTTGTAGCAATTTACAAGTTAAAGTTAAGCCGAGATAATTGTTTATCTTCACTTGTTGAAATTTGTAGCAATTTACAAGTTGAAGTTAAACCGAGATAATTGTTTATCTTCGCTTGTTGAAATTTGTAGCAATTTACAAGTTGAAGTTAAGCCGAGATAATTATTTATCTTCGCTTGTTGAAATTTGTAGCAATTTACAAGTTGAAGTTAAGCCGAGATAATTGTTTATCTTCGCTTGTTGAAATTTGTAGCAATTTACAAGTTGAAGTTAAACCGAGATAATTGTTTATCTTCACTTGTTGAAATTTGTAGCAATTTACAAGTTGAAGTTAAGCCGAGGTAAATCATCAGTTTTTATACCCGGGGTATGTCACCCCGAGAAGATTGCACAAAGAAGGAAAGACTTGCAAAATATTCTAAGTATAGAATCATGCAGAAGCAGTCAAGAGAAGACAAAGGTACAAGCACTTAGAGGAGGAAAGTTGTATTAAGCATTAAGTTGAAAACAAGGGCACATCGCCATATGAAGAAGCTTACATTGTCTAACGAAACAAAAGAGTACAAAAGACAAGAAAAGAAAAGACGTGACATCAAAACTAAGATTCCCCAACATCGGCAGCAGGCAGAGTTTGGACGTCGAAGGACTGTTGAAAAGATACCTCGACTGCCTTCTCCGCCGTGATCTCGGCATCAATTTGGGCAAGGGTCTCATCAATACTCTTATCAGCAAGGAGTGAATCCGATGATGCCTTTGGAGGAATCACATCCTTGGGAACCTCCTCCACCTCCTCATCTTGAGTTAAGTCTAGGACTTGCTCATTTTGAGGAGGGGACTTGGTCACAGTGGCCTCTTTTTGTTTCCTTACCAAAACTTCCTCCTCGGCCTCATCCTCAGTATCAGATTCACTAGGAGGCGGAGTTGGAGGAAATGGCAGGGGAATGGCATCAATGTTCCTCAGGGAGGAGTCTTTAAGGACATCAAGTTTTTTCAGCAGAGTCATCCAAGCAAGGGAGAAACCCTTGTTGCATGCTTGCCTGACTTGCTTTTCATAAGCCTCTGTCACATCGGCCATGCCCTGAGCATACGCCTTTTTATCAGCATCTTTTATTTCGGCCTCCTTGGTGGCCAGGGCATCTTGAAGCTCCCTCTGGGCCTGGGCCATTTTGTCCTCAGCCTCTTTCAACTGGGCTTGAAGAACTTTGTTTATTGCCTCAGCGTCACCGGCCTTCTCCTCGGCCTCATCTTTCTCTTTGATCGCGACCTCGGCCTGGTCCTCCAGCATCTTCATCTTTGACTGCAGGCTCTTGTTGGTTTTCTGAAGTGTGGAGACCTCCCTCGTTTTCTCGGCAAGCTTCTCACGATTCTCAAAGGATTGCATTGAGAAAGAATGGGCATGCTGGATGGCCTGAAAGGAAACAGAAGTATCAGAAAATATTCTAAGTGTGAAATGAAGAGAAAGAAAGAAAAAGTACCAAGCAACAACACTTACCTGAACGGAGCGTTGAAGCATGAGAGCGTAGTTCTCATACTCACTGAATTCGGCGTTTCGCTCCAGTCGCCTGGAAGAAGCAGTGCCGTACTAAGTGCAACGCCGACATTTATATCGTCGGCACTATCACTAGCCATTACAGGCTTATCTTCCAAAGTGATTTCAGGGGCCCAGGAGGCATCAGGCTTCTTAGACCCCGAGGTCGTTGCAGATGACCTCGGCCTCTTGGACTTGGTAGATTCAGAAGGAAGGGCTTCAGCAGACCTCTTCGTAGGGACAGAGGCAGCCTTTTCACTTGGAGCCAGCTTGGAAATTGGCAAAGTGTCTTCAGTCTCAACCTGAGTCACTTTGGCCTTTGGTTGAGCCTTCTTAACTCTTTTTGGCTTCTGTGGAGGCAGGGCTTGTGTTGATTGAGCATCAACATCAGTTGGGATATTGGCTAAGAGATCTTTGGCCACTGGTTTTGCGCGACCCATCTCGGCTGCAAGAACAAGTCGCCGACGACGTTTGTGTTGAGATGGTGGGATCAGGTATTGAGCCGAGGTAGACAGCTGTTCTGCTGGATCAGAGGTTGATCCTTGGTCTGTCTGAGATGTTGATACAGTCTGTGAAGTTGTGGCAGAAGGTGGAAAAAGGCTTTTCTTCTTCGTTTTCTTAAGGACGTCGGGCAAAGCTGACTTGTATGTTGGAATAAAATTGAGAAGCAGAGGTGCCTTCCGTTTTTGGACTGGCAAGTCCAAAAGTTTCTTCAAATCCTTGCTGAGAATGAAGGATTGGCGAAAGTTCTTTGGTGGTTGGCGGAGAGCTGCAAGGGAAAACAGACATTAGAAAACAGGTAAAGTATTAAAGACTTGAAAAGAAACAACCAAGTATTAACACTGGGCTCTTACCTTTGCCCTCTAAAATTGATCGAGGAAGAGGGTAGAGATGGAGGTCCTCATCTGGAGCAAACTCCCAATTTCCTGAGGTAATGAAGTAATCGTCTCCAGCCCCCTTGTTGGAGTCTAGAAGGTCGGCTACGATTTTGAACTCTGTAGACCTCGGCTTAAGATAATAAATGTAGCCTTTTTCTTTCAAGTTAAGGCTGCACATGGTATAGCAGTATTGAATATCGGCTAAGGTGATCCTAGCGTTTTCCTGTTTAGCTAAGGCTATGATACCGTTGATCACTCGATAAGAATTGATAGCAAGTTGCATGGGGTTCAACTTATAATAATGGAGAATCTCGCGAAACAGGATGTTGAGTGGAAACCGAAGTCCACACTCAATAAGGCAACTACAGGGAAGGGCATGGAGTCGTCAGTAGGCATGATGGAGTCATCATCCCCAGCCAACCTCAGATGGACGTCGGCTGGGATTTCAAACTCCTGTCTAAAGTATTCTAGTTTGAATGGGGTGTTTACCCTATGCCTCCACATACCCATAACGTCGGCCTAAATTAGAAGGACTGGGTTTCAGAAGAGAGATGATCTAAAAAGGTTTTGTGAACCTCGGCTAAGACCTAGGTGTATATTGGTGCAAGAATTTGTGAAGATTGTTTTAGTTTTGATGAGTTCTACAGTCAAATCCCAAACCTAAATCTATGAAGACGAAGATTGAAGGCATAAATCTGGAAAACAGAAAAGCAAGAACGAAGTTTCAGAATCAAGAATAGAGGTGAGGCTATCAAAAGCACAGAGAATACAAGGAGTATACGGTCAAGAACAGTGACAAAAGCGCAAGAAAGTGGTGAAACAGTGCGTGTGTTCAAGATTTGGGCAAAAGCAGAATCATGGAATAAATACATTCAGATATATGGTTCGCAAGATAAATATTTGAACAAAACAGTAATGACAACAAGTAATGAGGAATATCAAAGGAATTGAAAAACGAAAGGACCAGTTGCTTACCAGAAAAAATGGAGCCGGTATGAAGATTGCCGAAGTCAGACGACAGTTACAGATGTAACAAAACGACGAAAGCTTCACAGGAAGGGAGAAAGGAAGGCAGTTACAAAGCTTGATAACTGGAACAATGGCGTATTCAAGAGCTAGAGAGAGAGAAAAAGCAAGAGAATCGAATGCAAAGTAAAGAGACGAAAGAAGAGAAAAACAAGTTTTGTCAAAATATTTTTGAAACGGCGGCAAAAGAAGGCATTAAATGCGCCTGGAGCAACGCATACGTCAGACGGCGCACGTAGAGAAGACGGTTTACAGGCGCGTCAGAAACACGATCCAATGAGGATCAAACGCGTAAATAAAACAGTTGAAAAGTGATGCTTGACAGCTCACACGCATGAAGAAGTTCATGGGGAATCTTGTTCACAAGAAGACATGTCGGCCTGAAATAAATGATCTCGGCAGAAGATGTTTTAGCCGACGCACTGGAAAGAAGTACCGATGTAGGTTCCATCACCTCAGAATGCCGAGGTAATAGAACCTAAGGGCAATTGTGGGGATATATTTTTTGAGTACCAACACGTGGCAAGGTGACACCGACGTGTCAGCCGAGGTGCCACGTGTCCTGGTCGTTATGCCGAGGTGATCTCAGTATTGCCGAGGTTTTCTCCGAAGATGTCGGAATCCGAGATGATCAGATAAGGGACAAGAGTCCTAGAATGAAGAAAGACTTCAAGATGGATAAGGATAGTATTCTTAGGGAGTCTATCATTATCTCTTGTAGAGTCCAAAGTAAGCACTGAATGGGAGTCCATAGAAGTCAGGCTTCTAGTGGGACTAGGATTGAGTAAACTATAAAAGGGAGGCACCCCCATGGGTCTAAGGTACGCAATTTATGCTTTGAGTAGTGATTTTTAGCACTTGATTATCTTTGAGATATATACTGACTTGATCATCGGAGTGCCCCCGGGTGGAAGAACCACCGCCGGAATCTTCTCTTTCTGTTACAGGTTAGCCAGGTGTCATGTATTCTGCCAGTTCTCTCAAGCTGATCACTGAGTTGGCAGTGTGATCGGAAAATTACTCACACACAAGCTATGGGACATAAGTTTTTAGTTGTCCACGTGGCTTGGTTGTTAGGTGTCACGTAAATGGCAGTCATTGGTTGAGGTGTGATCTTATCACACCAGATCAAATATATTTGGAGAAGGACTTGAGTTTTAGGTGAAGACAAATTTCTAGATTGGATAAGCTGGGATTCTTGTGAGAGGTTTAACCCAATCCAATTAGGAGAGATAAGTCCATAAGATATGTAGTTCCTTGTTAAAAAATAAGAATCCTATTGAAGTAAGACTTTTAGGATGAGGAGGGCACAATACTATATAAAGAGAGGCACTCCCGTGGGTTAAAGGAACGCTTTTAATTTGTCAGTTGTTATTTTGTCAATTTATCTTGTGAGATATTGCTATTGATTTGATCGTCGGAGTACCTTCCCAGTTAGTAGTAACCGGTTTAGGTGTTCTGTTCATTGTTACAAGTTATGGATTCCATCTAGTGTGTGTACGTGCCCTTCAATCTCGAAGTTAGATTCTAGTTAGTTGTGTAATTAGATTTTAACACACATAATTTGGCGCCTTCTGCGAGAAACAAAGAAAAAATGAATGCCAAAGAGATCTGCAAGAACAAGAGAAAAAATCGACGACTGACTACTCTCAGCCATCGTTTCTGAAAGCTATATTGATCTGATCTAAAGTACATCCAGATGTGTCGGGCATAGGCCAATTAGATCAGAAGAAACGTTTCTTAAGCAAACAATAAGTGACTAAGGCGGTGTTTGATAAAGTTAAAAACTCAAAACTGAAGACTGAAAATTAAGTATTGAAAATTGAATGCTGAATTTTTTTAAGTAGAAAAGCTGTTTGATAAAAATTTAAGTGCTGAATTAAAAATAAGTTGTTTGATATGTAATAAGATCAAATTTAAAATTTATTATTTTCAAATTGTATATTACATTTTTTATATTATAATGGTGGCGGTGATGGTATGATGATGGTGGTGGTAGTGGTAGCAATAGCGACAGTAAAATGATGGTAGTGCTTCTGGCAACAATAACAATGGTGATGCAGGTGATGCTAGTTATGGTGGTGGCATGATGGTGGTAGTGGTGACAATGGCATGGTGGTGATGGCAGTGATGGTAATAGTAGTGTTAATAGTGGTGGTGGTGGTAGTGGTAGTAGTAACAATGATAGTAGTAGTAAAATGATGGTAGTACTTATGACAACAATAATGATGGTGATAAAGGTAGTGGTAATAGTAGTTGTAGTATTGGTGGCGGCGGCAGTAAAAGTGGTAATGGTGGCAGTGGCAAATAAGGTTGGGTCAGATTTGGAGAAATTTTTAAAAAACCTAATTGGGTTCGGGTCGAGGGCAGGGGAGAGTATTTTTTTACCTGAACCCTACCCGATCCACAAATATAATAATAAATAAATAATATATATATGTAATATGTGTATAATATATCACTGAATTTTTATAAAATATATATATAATATCTATTGAGTTTTTATTATGTTATATATATAATATAATTTTAATATATATATTATATAATATATAATATGTTTTTTAGTTTTAATTATTAAATTTTAATATCATTGTTAAATTTCTTATTGTGTTGCAGATCGGGTAGAGTAGGGGATGGAGGTTATATTTGTGGGTTTAGGTAGGGATGGGGAGAGTTCCATGAGGGTCAAGTCGGATCAGGAATGGGAGCAACCAGCAGAAATGGGGTGGGGGTGAGAGTGGGGGCCCCCGACTCATACTCGACCTGTTTCTATCCCCTACACAGACCTCTTGAGTATACTTATGATTTAGCTTCCACATTAAAGGTCACGTATGGAATTAACTAAAAAATGCTAAAAATTCAAAAAACTTCTTGGTCATCGGTTAAAAAATTCAAATATAATATTAATTTTTTCACTACAAAAATTAATAATTTTTTAAACACATTTAAGTCTTTTTTTTGGGTCAATTGATGGTAAAACATATTTAACTTTTAAAAAATCAAAAAATAATAATGATAAAAATAATCAAACACCAAACGATTACTCAAAAGTCTGAACTATATCTGTTGGTTACCAAAAATCATGTGGAATGTGTAGGCATGTTAAATCAGTACCAATCAAATACAACTCTAAGAAAATTGTGAAGTTTAGGGGCTGTTTGGAATGAGCTATATAAGGCACCTTTTTTTTAAAATTTTTTTTTTTAAATCTTTAGTTGTATATATATATATATATATTATCATAGTTGTATATATTTTTGTATATATATGTATATATGTATAGATCTGTGTTTGTTTCATAGATTTCTCTACCGGCTTCAAGCCGTTGGCTGACATTCGTTCTCTCTCTCTCTCTTCTCTCTCTCTCTCTCTCTCTCTGATCAAGTTGTTGGATCTGTTGTTGTTGTTGGATTTGTTTCCTCTCTATTTGTGTTGAATTTAAATTTGTAATTAGGGTTAATTACATTAATAGTCCCTATAGTTTGGGACTTGTGTCACTTTGGTCCATAACTTTTTAATTGTGACACATTAGACCTTGAATTTTGAATATTGTTCCAAATAAGGACAATTAAAAATATTATTAGATTTTTGAAGGGTAAAATCGTCAATTTGATAAAATATAAACTAATTTGACAAAAATAAATGTCAAAAAAATATTTTTAATTTTTTTAAAATTATTTTTATTCACCAATGATAAAATTATGTAAAATTAATAAAAATTACATGATTAATTTTACATGATCATCATCCAAATACATAATAAAAATTAATTTGGTAAAAATAAATAAATAAATATCTAAAAGATTTATCAATTTTACATAATTTTATTTTTAGTAGGTAGAAATAATTTTTAAAAATTCAAAAATATTTGTTTGACATTTATTTTTGTCAAATTAGTTTATATTTTATCAAATTGACAATTTTACCCTTGAAAAATCTAATTATATATTCAATTGTACTTATTTGGAACAAGATTCAAAATTCAGGGTCAAGTGTGTTACAATTGAAAAGTCAGGGACCAAAGTGACACAAGTCCCAAACTACAGGGACTATTTGCATAATTTGTCCTTGTGATTAAGTAATTATTTTTTTGTACATATGTTAATAGATGCATATCTTCTTAAAAACCCTAATTTAGCACTGTCATAGATAGAGAGAGAAGAGATGAAAGAGAGAAAGAGAGAGACAGGTTCACACAGATAGATTGAAAAAATTAAAACAAGATTATTGTTTAAACAGATAAAATAAAAATTTAAACAAATGAGCTTGTGAATTTCAATAGATCATTTTTTTGAATAGATAATTTCAATAGATAGGAATTTCAGCATATAGATATTCCAACAAATAGATATGAATTTGATAAATAGGGAAAAAAATTGAACAGGTAGACAAAAAATTGAATATATAGATGTAAATTTGAATAGATAGAAAATAATTTGAACAAATAGACATAAATTTGAATAAATAGTCAAAAAAAAGTCAACAAATAAAAAAAATCAACAGATAAATCAATGGATAAAATTAAAAATAAAATGTCCTCTAAAACTAACAAAAAGATTTCTTATCAAACTATTTCGTAAAAAGTGAACCTCCCATTAACAAAAAATATTACTTGAATCTAATACCTTATATCTTATTTAAGTTGGACTTTTCAGCAATTGTCTATAATTATTTTCGTTTTTAGAAAATTTGTTTAAATTTTTTTTAAAAAAAAAACTTTAGGCTTCTAGAGTTAGTCTTATGAGACAAACCCGGAAATTAAAAAATTTTCAAAAATAGTTCATAAAAGATAAAGATAAACTAAAATGTCAAAAAACAAAGTTTACTTTTTAAACTCGTCTACACAAGATGTATCGGAAAAGTAAAATTTGTTGATATAATTAAAAAAAATTATTAAAAAAAAAGAGAGGCAGTTTTGACTCATCCCAAACAACATCAAAGATTTGTTGGATGACACCTTATCTTACACACGACGATGTTTGGATTCTAGTCTTCTTTATGCGAAGTAATTTTTTTTTTTTTTTTCTTATTCTTCGTTTTTTTGATTGTTGAAAGAAAATAAAACTAATTAATAAGATTGAGTATTATAATCCATTAGATTGGGTGATTTGAGAAGAAAAATAAACAAGTGTATTTATTTATATCACTTGTTTGATAAGTAAAACTGAGAGAAATAAATAAACGGAGAAAAATTCATTTATGCTAAAACTCTTGTTTTGAATATCTCCAACAGGAACGAGATTGAGAGAAAAAAAAAAAAAAACTAATGCTCTGTTTGTCTGGGTAAAAAATAATTTTTTTATGTTTGGTAGTGGTAGTGGTAGTGCAACGAAGGTGTAGGTAGAGGTGGAGGCGGTGGCATGGTGGTGGGGTGGCGGTAGCGGTGATAGCAGCGGTGATCGTGATAGTTCTCCCTGTGATGGTGGTGTGATGGTGGAGGTGAGAGTAGCAGTGGTAGTGAGGTGATATTGATAATATTTTAGTCCATAAAACATTTTTGCCTTTTAAAAATAGAAAACATTTTTTGCCTTTGGGAACCTAGGTTCCAAATTTTTTTCTCATTTTTTCCACTAAAAGACAAACTTTTTACAAAACCAAAAAAAACACATCCAAACAAAATATCACATTAACTCCATAATCATTTCACTTTTTCTCACTCAAACATCACATCCAACCACATAAAAACCCAACTATCTTCCCAAACACCAAAAATTTTTTATCTAATAAAAACCTACAACTAAAAAAACCTACATAAAAACTCACTTCCCAAACACCATCTATATAAGTTTGTTTTCGGTTGACCGTGAAAAATATTTTTCGTTGACCTTCATTTTCTATTATACCAAATACCGAAAAATACATAAACTATTTTTTAGAAAATGTTTTCGGCCCAAACAAATGGAGCGTAATTACTCTTCTTCTTTTTTTTATAATAACAAATTGCCCCATTAAATGTAATAAAATAAAAAATAAACAATAAATAAAAACTGACACCTATAAAAGGTTATTTTAGTAATATAACATGAATTGATTTATTTTCGTAGTTTACCCAAATATGATAGAGTACATACATCATTTTCTTTTCTTTACTCTTTTATTTATCCAAACAAAATGAAAAGAAATCCCAATCTTTTTTATTCTTTACTTTTCTATTCTAACTAGTGTAATTATGTTTTTTTTTCCCCTCTCTCCTATCTTCCCAAACAATGTTAGTCCCTTCACATATAAATTTTATTATGAAAAGGACATCTTAATAATTTGTAATTTTTAGAACCACAAAAGCTAGTATTTTAAGAAAATCTCAAAGGTGTATTTATCATTTATCCAAAAGATGGATGAATTTTTCACTAAGTATATATTCCTCAATAGGAAATTTCACTGATGAAAGCTTAGTGATATTTTACTAAGTAAACTTAATGATTAAATTCAATAAAGATCACTTAATAAAATTAGTGACGGTATTAACATTTGACTTTGTAAAATTATACAAATATTGTTGAAATTTAACTGTCACTGAATAAAAGCTTAGTGAATTTCATTGACTAAAAGCTTAGTAAAGTTTCACTGAGTAAAATTAGTGATATCATTGAGTAAAATCAGTAACTAAACTTAGAGAAATTCAAATTTCACTGAATAAAATAAGTGAAATTTCAATGAAATAAGTTTAAAAAAAAATGTTTGTCCAAATGTTACTAAGAATTTAAAGCATGATATCATGCAATGTAGCAAAGTCAATTAGATTAATTTACTTTAGAAGCATTTCCTAACCATTGGTCTTTTCAAATCACTCTATCTTTAAAAAAAGTTATTTCATAATCCCAAAGCAAAATTTCACACCATTCATAGGATGACACTTGTCAAGTTGTCTTCGAAACACTAATAAAAAATACAACGCTGCTCCAGACCCCAGCACCCCCACCCCCACGTGGGGGCAGTGAGAAGAAGATCCAAAAAAAAAATTTCAGCCAATCAAAAATCAATGGGGGTGGTGGGGTCACCCCCACTGGGGGTCTAAGTCATTTTTCTAAAAAATATTAAGTCCTACTTTTTTAACCAATCAAAACCATGTTGGGACAACACCTGTATTTATCCCAAAATTACCGAATAATTTTCATTATCTTTAACTGAGAGAATCTATGGTCCGTAGCACTATTATCTACTTAGATCAGTACTATATATATATATACACACACATACATTCATACTCATTAAAGCAACTTTTAAATATAACTCGAATGGCGAGTGGTGTGTATGAAAGGTTGTTGTAAATAACGTTTCAGATTTGGACAGGTGGGACGCAAACAAGCCACCCAAGTTGAGAGACTGATGGCAATTATATAGGGACGGAACTAGAATTTTACTCCAGAGGGGCCAAGGCATGAATAATTTTTTTTCTTTTGTCTATCAATTGTTATGTATTGTTATATTTCACTTCAACAATGAGAAATAACTAAGATATTATACTAAAATAATACATAAAAAAACATTTTGTATTTAGGCCTCGTTTGGCAAGTTAACATTTTAGTCAAAAAGTTACTAAAAAAGTTAAAAAACCTATAACCTATACCAAAAAGTTAAAAATTCCCTTTTCTCTCTACTTTTTGCACATCTTTTCGTAAAAAGTCAAAAAGTCATCACAAACATACTAATTTTTTTACCTCATATTTTAGCAAAAAAACCAAAAAAATTATTAAAATAGTCTGTTTCCAAACGAGACCTTAACATAATCAAAACAAAGTCATATATATTCAACTTAAACAAATAAATAAAAGAGAAATCATAAATTAATTAATTTTTTTTTGTATATGCCAACTCAATCTATTAAACTAAAAGTCACTGCATTTTTTTGTGGGTTCAAATTTCAAAAGTTTTCAATGGATTTCATATGAATCTCATTAATATTATATCATCCTTATGAATATACCTCATCAAGTGATAAGCAACATGTGATAAAAGAAATATAATTAATGTATCACTGCCGTGAAATTATGCTTGCATTAAATAAATTTTTTTCAAAAAAATCTAGAGGTATGCTTTTTTTTGGTGTTCCAATACTTTCGTACATAGAAGCTTTTTTTATTAAGAAATATTAAGTTTCTAATATTCATTCATAAATTAGCTAAGGCAGGGCCATTTGTAATAAGGAGAAAATTTTGAACAACATAGCATATCATCATAGTAGCATTGTTTACTTTGGATAGGGGGCCATGGCCCCTCATTGTCTCCTAACAGTTCTGTCCTTGATGGCAACGATGATGGTTTCAAGTGAAGTGATGATAGGTGTTGATGGTGGTGTTTGTCGATGGAATTGAAGTAGTTAGTTTTTTTTTTTTTTTTTTTTATCAGCTAAAGAAACTTTATTGATGAGATCAAAATATACAAACATAAGGATTACATCAACAAAGAAGAAAGATAGCAAAGAGCATTACAGAAGGTCATTCACCATCACAGCAAATGCCTAACCGATCATATGCTACACAGTGAGAGGGCATTAAAAGCAAACAAAGAGAGATGGCATAGAGAGAAAAATATGTAACTGATTTAGGATTTTAAGTTGATAAAGGTATTTTAGACCATCCGCCCCCACCCCAACCCCCCCCCCCCCCCCCCCCCCCCCCCCCCTTTTAAAACTTGAAATTCTAGAAACCTAATCACACAAACTTTTGGTATTCTAAACTAACAAAAAACATGTAAAGAGATGTATCCTTAATTTTCCAAAAAAAAAAAATTCCTTTTATTCTAAAATTGATGTGTCTTGATCTTTTATTATTATTATTATTTTAAATGAGTCTAATTTCCATTTTCAAGTCATCACCCTCTCATAACATTAATTCTTTCTCCATTTTTATTATTGAGATAATTTTATTTCTTTACCGAATCTTCAGTGGTTTTGCCCCTACACAAAAAAACACTTTTAGCGACCACATTTTTCATGTTGGTCACAGATAGTTTACTTTCTGCGACCAAAATTTTCCCTAGTCGCGGATGAGTTATGTTTTCGCTACCAACACTTTTCTAGTCGTTGATAAGTAATTTTTTGCGACTTGATTTGACATGTGGTCGCAGAAGGTAATGGCGGTAGAGCAGGAAAAAAAAATTGGAGAGATCTCAAAACCATTGGTGACTAGTAAATTGTAGTCACAAAAAAGAAAAGGGGTATTTTTGAAACAGAACTACGTAGTTTTGAATTTTCCTAAATCAATTCTTTTTTTAATTATGTAATTCCTAAATATATTTGAGCTTCATTTTTCATTGTTTCAACTCCTCATTCTCTACATTTCCAGTCGGTAACAAAGCCCTAGCCACCATCTCCATTCACTTCGCCCCTTGTTCACTGCCAACAGAGCCAGTTTTAGTGCCTCTTCTCTCGCATTTCGTCCACCACCAGGTTAGCTTCCTCCTCTCTCGCATTGCCTCCACCTTAAGGTGATTTTAATTTTGTTTTCCTTTATGAGTTTTGTGGTCCGATCGAGTATTCTCTTTCTCTATATATATATATATATATATATATGTTATATGTTCATCTTCATTTTGATTTTTGCTTTGCTTTCTTTCTATGCGTATCATTTGATTAGTGGTCAGATTGAATGTATCTGTTTCATTATCTTTCTAGATGTTCAAATGTCTCTGCTATTTTAGTTGTTACTCTTAGATTTTGCTTTTCTTACAATCATTTATGAGCACTAGTGTTTCTTGAATTGGGTTTGATAGTGATTGTTGTATTTGAAGGTTTTGGTATTGTATTATATATCTGGTTCTCTCTCTGTTTTTTAGTTTATTATTGATTAGTGTATGGACTTTGAAAGGTTTTGTGGGTTGCTATTACCATTTACTATCATGAGGGTAATAATCCAATTTATTGTCGTGCAATCATTGTATCTATATGGATTATTTCAGATTTTGATTGACTGTAATTTCTTTGGTAAGCCCTAAATTTTTTAGGTCTGTTTTTGAAATCCTTTTTTGTTTTATGTTTATTTTTCAAATTAATTTGTAATTTTTTGAAAAATTTTCATAAACAGATTTTGAAAACTCAACCAAACAGATATTCAAGTCAAAAAGTCAAAATAGTGTTGGTTAGTTCCAAATTTGAGTGAATTCTATAACAAATCCAGAACTCATGTCACTCATCGTACTACCAAGTGAAATAGAAAGTTGCTCTTTGGGCCAAATCCAACCTCCCAGGCTTCTTTACCCAATATATGACATTGTCCACAATCTTAGTCAGATTATGTTCTTTCTTTTGTGTATCTTTGTTGCTGTCACTGCTGCATTGTATCTATGTTGCTACTGCTGTTGGTTTTTTCTGTCTCAGCCACTTGGTTGTTATCTGTAACACCCCAACCTTTCATAAGTCATCGATATTGTCTGTTTTAGGCACGCTCGCACGGATTTGTTCTTTCCAATGGGCCACCCATCCCAGAACTACTCCAGCCTAAGAACGCTTAACTAGAGAGTTCTGTTAGGGATTTTACCACCCGGGAAAAGGCCTCGATGCTATATAAGGGTCTAGGGTTTTCCTTTTATAGCCTAGGAAGTCTCTCTCCATTCCCGATGTGGAATACCGAAACCTGACAATCCACTCCTTTTAGGGTTGCACATCCCCATGCAGTAGCCTACCAACTCACAAGCCCGCCTACATGTACCAAGAGACGTTAGGGGCCCACACTCGGTGCTCCAGAGAGTCAGCTCTATTACCATTTGTAATGCCCTAACCCTTCATATGTCATCGATATTGTCCGCTTTGGGCCACGCCCGCATGGATTTGTTCTTTCCAGTGGATCACCCAGCCCAGAACTACTCTAGCCTAAGCACGCTTAATTGGGTAGCTTTGCTAGAGATTTCACCACCCGAGAAAAGGCCTTGATGCTATATAAGGTTCTGGTGTCCCACATCGAGAATGGATGAGGAGTTCTTGGGTTGTAAAAGTAAAAACCTGGACCGTTATATAGCATCGAGACTTTTCCCTAGGTGGTGAAATCTCTAGCAGAACTCCCCATTTAAGCGTGCTTAGGTTGGAGTAGTTTTAGAATGGGTGACCCATTAGAAAGAACAAATCCGTGCGGGCGTGGCACAAAGCGGACAATATCGATGACGTGTGAAGAGTTGTGGTGTTACAAATGCTATCAGAGCCGACTCTTCAGAGTACCGAGTTTGGGCCCCTGGTATCTCTCGGTGCATGTAGGCGGGTTTGAAAGTTGGGCAGGCTACTGCATAGGGATGTGCAACCTTAAGGGGTGGATTGTAAGGTCCCGATGTCCCACATTGGGCATGGAGGGATAGTTCCTAGGGTGTAAAAGTAAAAACCTAGACCCTTATATAGCATTGAGGCCTTTTCCCGAGTGGTGAAATCCCTAGCAGAACTCCCTAGTTAAGTGTGCTTAGGCTGGAGTAGTTCTGAGATGGGTGACCCACTCACTAGGAAAAACAAATCCGTACAGGCGTGTGTAGACACCCCATTTTTGACCGTCCTCAAGACTTGGACGTCACCATTTGAACACTTGGTGATCATCCATGTTCGTGTTCGTCTTGAGTTCTCGGAGGTTTCGGCCACGTGTCTTTCCTCAAAACCTCTCGACTTTTGTTTTTGCTTCTGGGGACAGGGAATGGCTTGATTGGACATCCCCACACCTCACCGGCCATGACTTGAGGCCACCGGCCCTATTTTCTTGCCACCGGCCATTGGTGATGGCCGGTCGGCACTTTTGGTGGTCGGTCGGCACCTTTGGTGGCCGGTCGGCACCTTTTGCGGCCGGTCGGCACATTTTGTGGTCGGTCGGCCAACTTTGTTGGCCGATTAGCCACTTTTTCTGGTCGAGACCTTTTCTTGAGGGGGGTTTGAACCTTTTGAACCCCCTGTTTTAGCTTCTTGAGGAAGCTTGAACCTTTTGAACCCTCCTTGGTTCTAGCTTGAACCTTTTGAACCTTTGCTCTAGCTTCTCCAAGAAGCTTGAACCTTTTTAGCTTCTCCAAGAAGCTTGACCTTTTTAGCTTCTCCAAAAAGCTTGAACCTTTTTAGCTTCTCCAAGAAGCTTGACCTTTTTAGCTTCTTAGAGAAGCTTGCACCCTTTGACCCTTTTTTATCTTAGCTTCTCTTAGAAGCTTGGCACCTTGCCTTGGCCTATATAAGGAGAGCTTCTCCTTCCATTTTAAGGGTTGAAAAAATCTGATATATAAGACATATATATATATATATATATATATATCACTCCCTCTCTATATCTCCCTCTCTCTCTACATTTGTGTGGGTTAGAGGGTGCAAAAGGGTCTAGTTCTTGGCCATTTGAACTACACCTCCTAGCACAACACCTCCATCATCAACCTAAGGAGATTGGAGGCCATTTTTAGAGGCTAAGGGACTGTTTTTTTGGACCAAGAGGCTGCTGTCCCCTTTTGGCTACAAAGGTAACTCCTTTTCCCTCTTTATTCTCTGTTTTTGCACACACTTTTAGCCTATCTTTCTTGCTGATTTGAGCTTTGTGTATAACATAAAAAAGTCCTGTTTTTTTGTGTTTAAGATACTTCATTAAGGTCACTTTTGTGTTTGGGGTCGTTTACCCCCTCTTAGGCCTTGTTTGGCCCCATTTTGTGCTATTTTTGGTGAACTCCGGGACCACCTTGTTTGGGCCTCCTCACCACTAAAATCTTGAGGGATTTTAGTGGTGAGGATGGTGGTTTAAGGTCCTAAGAAGGAGAGGGCCACCCCCTCTCCTTGTTGTCTTCAATATATGCCATTTTAGCCTCATATGTGAGCACCATTCTTGAGTTCATGTTGGCCATGTATTAAGTGTTATTTGTGCTTATTTTTCCATGATGTAGCACCGTTTTTAATTGGTTTAGATACATCATGCTTGCTTTGCATACTTGTCTTGTAATGCCATGAAATTGCCTTGACATGTATCTAGCATTTAGACCACTATGCTTACTTGTTTTGGCTTAGCTTTGTGAAGCTTTTATGCATGTTTTAGTGTGCTTGAGGAATGTTTTTGGCTGTTTGGGTCATCCATGATTTGCCTTGTATAGCTACCATGCAATCCCCCTTGTAGGCCTTAAGTGTTGACCCCTCTAGCATGCTTTACTTGCACTATTTCAGTGATTTGGCGTCACTTATAATGTAATTTCAGTCCTCATGGCATGCTTGTATGTTTGCATTTGATGCTCCTTTAATGCTTTATAAGGTTATTGTCCTATGCTCCATGATTGGACCTTTGTATGTGCTTCCATGTTTAGACCATTTAGATGCCATCTAGGTGTGTCTTTAGTCTTGTTTAGACTTGCATTGGACCTATTTTAAGTCCCCTTGGCCCTTTGAGGCTTGGCTTGTATAGCCATAGTTTAAGCCCCTTGGCTTGCTTTGAGTTTTGGACCATGTTGCATATTGTCATATGTCTTGCATACTTGTATGTTTTAATTGCATCTTGTATGCTTGCCATTAGCATAGTTATTCCATGCCTAGCATGCTTGTTAACTTAGGTTGTGTGCCTAGTATACATTGCTTGCTTGTTTGCATTGCCATGTTGCATACTAGCTCACATGCCTAGGATGCATTGCATTGGCATGCATGCTTTGCCTCTTGACTTAAGTATGATAGAGGTTGAGCTCATTGTTTGTTTATGTGCATTTCATTCCACATTGAAAATGCACACTTGGTTTCTTGGGCCATCACGCATTGAAATGCGCGATTGGTGGTCCGAGAATCAAGGACTATACTCCTTTGAGTCATAAATATGATAAGGAGTGTAGTTGGTGCAAACATTGCTCGAAAATTCCATGCCATACACTGCTTGCCCTCTGCTGCTGTCAACTGCAGGTTCTGCAGGAAGTTTTGGTCGGTCGGCTACATACAGTGCTGACTGACCAACAATTTATGGCCGATATCTACACAGGTGGCCGATGACCATTCCCCATGGCCGGTGACCATCCCTCCTGGCCGGTGGTATTCCCCAACATCCAGAAAGTATACCCTGGGACTTTGGCAGTCCTCAGAGGAGCAGGGCAGTGTTAACAAAGGTAGTAGTGCTATGGCAGCGAGTTTCCAAGCGAGACGAGTCAAGCATGCATCATTCACGCATCCCGAGGCGGGGCTGTGGCCACCTTCTTCTGCATCTAATTTGTTAATTAATTAGAAATTCTGTAATAATTAATTTAGTATTATTTATTCGGACTGTAATATTCATTCGGACCCTCCAAGCGAGGGCAATTGTATAATAAGTGTGCGTGAGTGTGTGTATGTCTTCTAACCCCACTTCTTTCTCCCTTTTACTTACCTGCTTTCAATGGTTAGTATTAGGTCATATTTAAATTAGCATACCTTATGCTATCATGTGTGCATCCATACATTTGTCTTGTATGCACCGGGCTCAGCGCATCATTCTAACTGCATTTGTATTTCAATTCCAAATTGAATACGTGTTAGTTGTAGCATTTCACATGTCATTGCAGATTAGCTGAGCCTATCTTAATTGCATTTTGCATGTGTTGCATTAGCCATCTTAAACATGAACTAGGATCATGCATATGATTACTAACTAGTTTCTGTTTTGGCTCGGAGTACTCGGTAAGTTCTTATGCTTTAGCATCCTTGCATGCGTGTGAGTGTTACCATGACAGCATGCTTACCATGAGGCTATTTGCTTATGTGATATAACTGCTTGAATGCCTGTGGGTGGAGGTCAAATTACCTAAATTGGAATAATGCATTAAAACTGTGAGTTTTAAGCCCACTAGATAGTGGCAAAACCATCTTTTCTAAAGCCCACTCGAAGGTGGCAAAACCTACATTTTAGCCTACTTGCAAGTAGCAAACCATTTTCAAAACAAACATGAAATGTTTTGTTCCAATTTAGGCGATTTGGTTTATACTTGTTTGTTGCGCGCATAATATAGTAATTCTAGGCTAATAACCGGAATAAGAGCATATAATGTTTTCAAAACAAGATATCACGGTTAGTAGAGGCCGATCTTTGATCGGGCGAGAGGGGGTGCTCATAGCTGACCTTCCCCAATCGTACCCAAGTTCCCGAGCCGAGGCAACTTTGGTGATGACGGACACGTGGCCTTTGGCACCGAGTCAGGGTTTCCTAAATTCCCCCAAAATAAAATATTTAGGTGGCGACTCTGTATCTGGCAAAGCAGTCCATGTTTGGCACTCCTTTTCTAAAAATCTGTTTTCTCAAAATGATTTGCCGGATTTGGACTCTTTGGTTCAGATTAAGAACTGTGACAATTTGAGTCTGAACTGTAGTAGACCCACAGACAAACAGAACGGGATTCATCCTCCCGGGGTGTTCGGGGACGTCTACAGCGTGGCCTAAAGATTTTTACTTTTGTAGCCCAGGAACTCTCAATCCATTCCCGATGTGGGACACCGGGACCTTACAATCCACCCCCTTTAAGGTTGCATGTCCCCGTGCAGTAGCTTGCCAGCTCACAAGACCGCCCACATACACCGAGAAACGCTAGGGGCCCACACTCGGTACTCTAGAGAGTTGGCTTTGATACCATTTGTAACACCACAACCCTTCATACGTCATTGATATTGTTCGCTTTAGGCCACGCTCGCACAAATTTGTTCTTCCTAGTAGGTCACCCATCCCAGAACTACTCCAGCCTAGGGGGTGTTTTGGAAGATAGTTAAAAGCTGTTTTTTGACTTTTTTGTTAGAGAGGGAAGTGGCTTTTAACTCACTTCCTAAAATGGCCCTAAGTATGCTTAACTGGGAAGTTCTGCTAGGGATTTTACCACTCGGGAAAAGGCCTCGATACTATATATGGGTCAAGGTTTTTACTTTTATAGCTCAGAAACTCCTTCTCAATTCCCGATGTAGGACATCGAGACCTTATAATATATCAAACCAACATCAAATAAATAAAAACAATTAAACAAAAACAACGAATTAAACATAAATCAAGGGAAGTGGGTAGTTAAGGAAATTTTAGACCTCAGGGTAATTTCAGGCCTCAGGGCAATTTCCAGCCCTAAGGGTACTATTATCAGAGACAGGGTGGTCTGTGCCCACAAGGTTATCAAGGATAGCGGCAGCAAGTGCCACAGTTGGGTTATCGTCGTCCCATACCTCCGTTGGAGAGGCCCTCACCTATCAGAGCAGTAGCACCTCAACTGATCTATAGGAAATATTTTGGGTGTCAACAATTGCGACACGTAGTCAAGGTTTGCCCTCAGAAACAGCAGGAACGACAGGGTGCAACAGCTCCAACCAGGGCATTTGCAGTGATGCCAGGAAATGACAAAGTGCAAGGTACTTTTAATCTTTTTCAAGAACCCATTAGAGTACTTTTTGATATTGGTGCCTCTCATTTTTTCATATCTAGACAGTTTGTAGAAAGAGAACGTCTTGTAACTACCTCATTGTCTAGATCTATTCGTGTTGAGACCCTTTTAGGAGGGGCATTTACTCTTTATGAGACGTGTAAAGATTTTGAGATTGATTTTGTGGGTAGAGTCTTGTATGCGAACCTAATTATGTTAAGGTTTAAAGGGTTTGTAATTATTTTGGGTATGGATTGGCAGTGAAAACACTTTGTGACTCTAGATTATCCTAGAAGACTGATGAACATAGATATTCCTGGTATGCCATAGCTTACCCACACTTATAGCGATGAAGGAGAGTCGGTGATGACGAGTTTTCTGTGCTCGATAGAAATACCTAAATAGGATATTAGTGAGGTAGATGTAGTACGTGAGTTTGAGAATGTATTTCAGGAGATACCTGGACCTCGACGTATAATAGAATTTTGCATTGACTTAATGTTAGGAACTGCACCAATTTCTGAGGCAACATACAAAATGGCGCCTAAAGGGCTTGTGGAGATGAAGAAGTAGATAGAAGAGATGCTTTAGAAAGGGTTCATTCATTTAAGTAACTTCTCTTGGAGAGCACCCGTGATCTTTGTCTCCAAGAAAGATGGCACTCTCCGCATGTGCATAGATTATAGAGAGCTGAACAAGGTGGCTATCAAGAATAAGTATCCGCTATCAAGAATTGATGACTTGTTTGATCAGTTAAAAGAGGAAGCCGTGTTCTCTCAGTTTAATCTCAAAATGGGTTACCATCAGATGGGTGTGTTAGAGAAAAGTATACCGCTTACTGCTTTTCGAACTTAGTATGGGTTGTACGAATTTCTTATAATGCCTTTTGGCTTGACAAATGCTTCTGCCTATTTCATGTACTTAATGAACAGAATTTTTCAACCGTATCTAGATAAGTTTGTGATTGTCTTCATAGATGATATCTTGGTATATTCCAAGAATGAAGAAGAGCACATAGCACACTTTTGAAAGTCGTGTTGCAGACTTTAAAGGAGCAGCATTTATACACTAAGTTCAGTAAGTGGCACTTTTAGGAGAAAGAAGATTGGTTTTTAGGACATGTTGTGTCCAATCAAGGAATAGCGGTAGATCTTGAGAAAGTTGTTGCAATTAAAGAATGGAAACAGCCCACGAACCCATCAGAGGTGAGGAGTTTTTTACGACTAGCCGGTTATTACAGGAGATTTATAGATAAGTTTTTCACTATTGCAGCACCTATGACCAAGTTGACCCACAAGAATGTGAAGTTCTTATGGTCAGATGATTGTGAGAGAGCTTTTCAAGAGTTAAAGCAGCGTTTGACTATAGCTCCGGTGTTAACTATACCAGTACAAGGGAAAAAGTTAGTAGTGTTTACTAATGCGAGTGGAATTGGTTTGGGATGTGTGTTGATAGAATATCAAAAGGTTATATCTTGATACAGCATCAGAAGGTTGTATCTTATGCCTCACAACAGTTAAAACCTCACAAAAACGATATCCTACTCATGACTTAGAGCTGGCAGCAGTTGTTTTTGCATTAAAAGTGTGGCTACACTACTTGTTTGGGGAGCACTTTGAGTTATATACAGATCATAAGAGCCTCAAATATCTTTTTCTCAAAAAGAGTTAAACATAAGGCAACAGAGGTGGGTTGAATTCATCAACAGTTATCATTTTGAGATCCTTTACCACCCAAGAAAACGAAATGTGGTCGCAGATGCACTTAGTCAACAACATGGGATTATAGCTTCTTTGATGATTCAGGAATGAAAGTCCTTAGAGTTAGTTTCAATGCATGATGTTCAACCAATAGAGAGTGTCGAGAGGGCATATATTGGTAATTTGACCGTGCAGCCGACGTTACTGGGTAAAGTTCGTTAGATGCAGTATTTAGATGGGTTCCTCGTCAGTAAGCTCGATGACCTTGTAGTAGATTTGATCGATGATTGTCCTACTGATTGGTCTGTGGACTCAAATGGGGGATTGTGATTTAGGGACACGTTATGTGTACCTGACATTGTTGAATTGAGGAAAGAGATTATGGATGATGCTCATAGGTCCCGATATACCATTCACCCTGGTGGGACTAAGATGTATGACCTGAAGAGGACGTTTAGGTGGGAAGGTATGGAGAAGGATGTAGGAGAGTATGTTTCTCAATGTTATGTGTGTCAACAGATTAAGGTAGAACACCAACGACCGTTTGGACTTTTGCAGCCTCTCGAGATCCTACCTGGAAATTGGAGTATATCGTTTTGGACTTCGTGGATGGATTGTCGCGGTCTAAGCGAGGCAATGAATCTATTTGGATGATAGTGGATCAACTCACCAAGTTTGCTCATTTTATTTGTATCAGTGTTCACCGAACTATGGATAAACAAGCTAGGCTGTATATTCGGGAGATGGTGCGACTTCATAGCGCACATGTTTCTATAGTTTCGAATCATGATCCATTGTTTGTGGTAGAGTTTTGGGAGAGTTTTCAACATACTTTGGGTGCTAGGTTAGACTTGAGCATGGCTTGTCATCCTCAGACGAATAAGCAAACTGAACGAGTAAATTAGATATTGAAGGATATATTGAGAGCTTGTGTCCTCAATCTTGGTGATAGTTAGGAAGAACACTTGCCATTGGTGGAGTTTGCTTATAATAATAGCTATCACTCAAGTATTGGGATGCCACTTTTTGAGGCTTTTGTATGGAAGGCTATGTCAATCACCTGCTTGTGGGATGGAGTTAGGAGATGCGCTGTTGTTAGGGCCAGAGTTGATGAGAGAGACCACAGAGAATGTGAACATTATTCGGGAACGTATTAAGACTACACAGAGTCGTCAGAAAAGTTACACTAATAGAAAACATAAGGGGGTTGAGTTGAATGTTGGAGATTTTGTGTTTTTAAAGGTCTCGCCGATGAAGGGTATCATGCGGTTTGGAAAGAAGGGAAAGTTGGCACCTAGATTTGTGGGACCATACGAGATCACTAAGAAGATTGGTAATGTGGCTTACAAATTAGCTCTACCACTTGGTTTAGCTATGATTCACAATGTGTTCCATGTATCTTTATTGTGGAAGTGTGTGCAAGACCCTTCCCAAGTAGCATCACCAAAAGTGTTGGAGATTAGTGACGATCTAACGTATTTGTTACGATCAATTACTATTTTAGACCGGGATGTAAAGCAGTTATGGCGCAAGAAAGTGAAATTGGTGAAAGTGCAATGGAGCAAAAATAAGAATGATATCACTTAGGAATTGAAAGAGAAAGTTCAGCGTATGCACCCGGAGCTTTTTGCTTAGTACTCTCTCTCCTATCGAATCTAGGGACAAGATTCTTTTGAGGTGTGTATATTGTAGCAACCCTAATTTTTCTTAAGTCATTATTTGTTATTATTATTATTACCTTATTTTATTTTTGGACGTTATTAATTGCGTGGTTACATGAGAATTTAATGTGGTATTTAATTAATTTAATGTGTTATTTATTATATATAATTAATATGAATATTTATATATATTTATATTTTTTATATATAAAAGGTGTTATATATATTAATCTTATATAGCATATTATATATGTTGTATTTATATAATAATATAATATAATAGTTATTAGGTTTTACTCATAGCAGCTGCCATTAGGGAAGAAGAAGAAGAAGAAGATTGTATCCGGCGAGAGAGAGAAACGGCTTAAAAAAAAAGAGGAGAGGTAGAGAGAAAAAGAAAGGGTTAGGGTTTTATTTTGGTGACTTCATTAATTTTTAAGTGATTATTTGATCTTTAAAAAAAAATATTGTGAGTGCAAAATCCGCTTTCTTTGATTTATGTTTATTTTGTTGTTATATTTATTTATTTTTATTTATTTGATGTTGGTTTGATATTGTATTGGCATGAAGATGGTGGATTGATTTCAATTATTTTGGTTTGTTGTGTATTCAAGATTTAGGGTTTATATATATTTATCTTATGGATGTAATCACACTTATGGATATATGAAATTAAAATAAATTAGGAACCCATAGATAAATTCCAAATACTCTACCATGATTCTATAGATTGTTGTTTTATTTGAGTGCTGGTGAGAAAAAGTATATAAAAAAAAGTGAGAATTATGAGATTTATTTAAATGCCTTAGGTTCGGCATTGTTATGTTTGTTCTCATGAGTAAATGAGGAGTTGTGTATATGTATATTGTTGCCTCATTCTCAATTGTAAACGAGTGCTTTGATTTATGTGCGTACGTATATGCTAACTGTTCAGGGAGTGTGGGTCAAACTCAGGACGATATTCTCATGCAAGTTTGGCTTCGGAGCGGTGTTAGGTATACGGGTGACACATGAGATATATATATGTAGGCCGAAAGTGAAGGATTGAAGTGGTGGAGTTAAGGTACAAAGAATTAAATATGAACTTATTGATATAATTTGAATTGTATTGATTTGTACATTTTGGAAAATAGTAAACGATCTTGATAAATTATAAAATCTGGGTAGAGGCACGTATACGTAATTCTAGACAACTTTTGTATTTTAACGTGTTACTAAATAGATGAATTAGAACTTGTAATCAGATGATCTTGGTTACTATAGTTTTTATTCATTTTAGCAATAGAAAATTTAGATACTGTTTTAACCTACAAAACGAGCTCATTTTTATTGATTTCATGTAAACTAAAGTAAAACATTATTCTGAACATTTTTCGTGTTTTAAACTTTTCCGAAACAAATCATCTTAGGCAATTTCTTTTTGTTTTCAACTTCAGATTTTTTTGATCGAATTCCGTCTAGGTTATTCTATCAAGTTTTTCTCTCAACCTATTTAGGTTCTACTAAATTCTTCTACGCTACCTTTTAGAAAATTTGATTCTGTACAACTTTTGTTCTTTGAGTTTTGGTCAATTCGAATAATTTAAAAATGAGACAGTGCGTTTTTTACTTCTTCAGCAATTTACTTATGATTAAATTGTACTAACTTTATTTTTTTTGTAGAATGACAGGTCTTACTAACTTTTTTTTATGTAGGACTGACTCACCATATTTATTTTTATTTCCATTATTTTTTTATCTCTTGTATTTTTTTTTTTTTTTTTTTTTGCATTGAAATCTACTTAAACCTTATAGAGATGAAGACATTAGATTTTTGTTTCACCCTTAGGATTTGGATAATAGAATATTGATTGAGATTTAGTTCTAATTTAATATTTAATTGTCCAAATTTTGGGGCATGACATTATCCCTCTGTTGTTGGTCCCTTACCAACAGATGGTTTGGTGCTGTCATATGATTGTGGATGCAGTTCAGTGCCAACCTAGTTGGAATTGGGCTGTTACGCTATGATGGCCTTTGCACCTTTTCCCTTTATTGATGTTTTCTTCGTTTCTTGTAAGGATTTCTTCATCAATAAAGTCTCTTTTTGTTGATAAAAAAGAAAAAAAAAAAAGGTGAAATACACTAATACAGCAAACATAGGAAGAAAAATTTAATCAATGAATTGAACTACATGACTTTGAGGAAGAATTCAAATTACAAGCATAAACAAGCAGAACACAAACCATCAAAAGTTCAATACTTCATCATCATCAACAATAATCATAATTTCTTGAACATAACAAGTTTTAGATTGATGAAAGTAGTATATTGCTTAAGAAAAGTGAAAAAAAAAAGTGTTTAGGCAAATGAATGTACACCAATGAAGCAAAAATTTAACTTGTAATAGAACTTGTAACAATATTTCAATTTGCAAAAATCTAAACAAGCCACGAGTTCCACAAAATGAAAAACAAAAGAAGAGTATTTCAATATTGCAAGAACATTTTTAGAGGCCAACTGGACAATTAGCACCAACATCAATAATAAACTACACAATTTTAAAAGAATGAGAGGCAAACTAGAGAATTAGCACCAACTTCAATAATAAACTGAACAATTTTAAAAGAATGAACAAGAAAAAGCTTATGATATCTAATTTTTCTGCAATCAAAACAATTGCTGGTAGGAAACATCAAGATATATATAGTCATGAGGAAATTTTGAATAGCAATTCAATAGAACAAGAATACAATCCACAAAGCTGAACAAATTAGAATTTACATATGTTGCGCCCATTTAAAAAATATAATACCAAGGAAAAATTTACAATCCCTCCATGAATTTAACAATTAAGCTTGTAACAGTGTTTAGAAACCACTCACAACCCTTTTTTATTACTGGGAGAGGCTGCTTGCATCAACCATATGTCACAAAAGGGAACTTATAGTGTACCTGAACATCTTTTCTTCTACCTGCAACAGAAATCTTCAATAACAGTTGGTGACATAATGCATGCCATGTTGATGTACATAACACTATAATTTTGAAAACCTCTAATTTTTAAAACTCAGTCTGTCATTTAGCACTAGACTTTATTAATAAATTCTCGATACATGTAATAAATTGTAAACCAGAAGTGTATTGGGTATTTGTTAAACCAGAGTGTTTTGCACTTCTGAGAATGAAACAAGAGACCTCAAGAATTACCCATAATTACCCATAGTAAAGAAATCATATTCAAGTAAATATTTGATGTAACACTAATATCACTTTCTTGAACCCCTTAACTACTGGGCCACATGTGCAAATTCTCCACTTTGTTTCCTAAATTAAGATCATATTGATTTCATTCTCATTTTTATTGTGGTAAATACCCTTTCCTTAGAATTACTTTCTTGACATTGATGAGTTGGGTCTTATTCCAGCTTAGCCTGTGGCTTAGACTGTGCTGGAAGAGTCCTTACCATGGCGAATTTAACAAAAAAGTGGGAGATTCAGGCCTTGTTTGGTTTGATTTTGGGAAATTTTTTTTAGAAATATACTCTACAAGTACTTTTTTAAGAGTAATCAAACCAAATAGATTTTCCCAAAAAAAATTTCAGAAATGTGTTTGGTTATCCAATTTTTAGGATTACTTTTGAAACATGTTTGCAAAAAAGGCAAACCAAACAAGTTTTTGTATTTTTATCTCAAAAACTACTCTACAAACACAAACCAAATAAGTTTTTGTATTTTTTATCTCAAAAACTACTCTGCAAAAAAAACCAAAGTTATTTTAGAGAAAATATTAAGAAAAAAGCAAACCAAACAAGTTTTTGTACTTTTTTTTTATCTCAAAAACTACTCTACAAACACAAACCAAACATACCCTCAGTTTTTGTCTTATAAACCTCCTAAGTTCCACTAACTAGTTCTCATTTTTCACAATTCGCTTCTACATAATTAAGCCTATTTCTCTTAACTTTTACAGAGAGAACACTTTGGAAACATAATTAAATGGTAGGAAAAGAGAGATGATGCCAATAACTAAGGAAAATAAAGCAGAAAAAATACATACAAAAAATAAAATAAAATAGGATTACTATCAAACATTGTGGTTTCAAAAGACAATGATTAGACATACAATACACAAGTAAATTGAGTGTGTGTACTTGTTTAGTTAAACTTAGTGTATTAATTTGGTTTAATTGAGTGGAATGAAACCTTAGTTACACATGGAGACAATTAAAAATTTGATAAGCTGCCAAGCTTCTCTCTCATTTCTTTTACTTTAACTTGTAAATAGGAATTTTGAAATTTCCTAACTCTCACATCTTTGTTGTTCTTCAAATTACCTCCTTGTGAGTTGATTAAAATGATAAATTTGTGAAATGTATATTTCTAGAGAGGAAACCACTAATTTTCCAAAAACCCCTAGGAGATGAGATTATCGTAATTTATGAATGATTTGAGAAGTGATTTTTAACTAAAATATGAAGGGGGGAAATTAAAGTGTTTGGAAATAATTTTTTGTTACCCAAAATCTTTTATGCTACTACTTTCCTGTGATGTTTTTTGTCCGCTGTTTTTCTGGGAAGTACATAATATAAAGAATGATTAACAGGGCTAAGCATTGTGAGAAACATGGCCTTTTGGCTCTTGCAACTTCACAAAGCAAGTTGTGACTTAGCATTTGGAGTGCCACAGATCGTTTGGCATTCATGCTACTTTTCTTTGATTTCTCTCTTGAAGTTGTGTAGTTTCAAGAACAAAATCATGCTAGAGCATTTTTTAACAAATCTGTGTGTAAAGAAATTCCTACTTTGATCTTCTGTTATTTTGATACTTAAGTGACAATTATTATGACATGGAGTTAGTAATATGCACATAATAAAAGGGCATTACTCAATGTTGGTCCCAATTAGTCAAGGGTATTGCTAGGGGTACTTCTAATGGGTTTTTTTTTTTTTTTTCCTTCTCAATATTGGATACAATCTTATTTTTGCATTAATGTGCAAAACTGCAAATTTAGGCTCGTGAAAATAAATTAGTGTTAAAGGTAGAGAAACCCTAGTTCTACTAGGAAGTAACTATAAGAATCCAATCCTAAGTGTAAAAACTCCAGTTAGAATTGACATTGGGAAAAATGCCTTCTAGCTTTTTAAGTTGCTTATGACTCATTTGAATATTTCTACATGTTTGCTGTCATGAAAATTAATAATTGTTTCTGAAAAACTTTGATGATAGTTGCCACTATCAATGAAGCATTCTCTAGTTAGATTAATTCCATATTTTTTTTTTTATTTTTTTTATTTTTTTGAACTGGGCAGTAAGGTTGTGTGTGATTGCTAGTTTTGGATATGGAATTAGATCTACAGATTTTTACAAAATTAAATAGAAATGTAAGCAAAAATATTATTATTAACAACGCTTTCTTCATTTCTTTATTGTAGGTAACTAAAGGTGTAGTCATGCGTGTTTATGGACTTGAGTTTGTCGGTACATTAATTCTAAGTTGTGCTTATACATAGAGTTTTTGATATATTTCGCATCGGACAAATATGACATGCACTTGGATATTAATGGTTTTTGAAATCTTTGATGGTTTTGGTAAATATGCTTTTGATGTAAATTCGTCGTAAAGTAAACAAATGGATGGTAATTTTTGGACTTATAATGTGTTCATGTTGACAGGTGGTAGTAATCAGATAGATTAACTACTATTTTCACTTTATAGTTGATGATTTTTTGTTTTTAGATTGGATTGTTGATTGATTGGTATGTTGAAATTGATTGGATGGATATGAATTATGCATTAATTGCACACGTATTATAGGTATTAAAAAAGTTAGCATTAGATTTAGGAAATTAATTTTTGAAATTGAAAGCTCTTTTGCGACTAATAAAATTTTAGTCACAGTAGTCTTTGAGAAGGTTCCAAGAATAACTATTGGTGACCATAGACATGGTCGCTAAAGCATAGACTTTCCGCGACCAGTATTTTTGTCACAAATGATCACCCAATTAGCGACCAAATATGTGGTCGCAAATGATCAACCTTTTCGCGACCAAGTATGTGGTTGCAAATGATAACATTTAGTGACCAAAATAGGTGGTCACAAATGTTAACTTTCAACGACTAATTTTTTGGTCACAAAATGATTAACTTTCGACAAATTAAAATCCTTTTCGCAACCAAGATATGTGGTCGCAAATTATAACTTTCAGCGACCAACTTCGGTTCTGGCTGCCAAAAACCTTCTCTAACGGGCTTTTGGCGACTAAATGGTGACCAACTTTTTCTAGTCGCAAAAAACTATTAACGACCAGATATCAACTTTCTGCGACCAAAAAGTTGGTCGTTAAAAGTGTGTTTTCTTATAGTGTGCCATGCATTTGTTTGTACAAATTGTATAGATTAAATAAAATAAATAGATTCATAATTAATTAAATTTATATTATAGAACAAGAAATCATAAATCTAATTTATGCTAGAGATTACATTTTGATAAACAGAAATATTTAACAAAATCAAACATTGAAATAAAATAGTAAAGGAAGCAAACCGAAACCTGTGTAATACTACAATCCCCTTAAAACAAATTCGCCGTCTCACCGTGGGTGTTGGAGGTATGTCAGCGTCTGTCTCCCAAGATACGATGATACAGACTCGCTAACGCAGAAGCACTTTCTATTTAACTCCGACGAACCGACAATGGCAGCACTCTCTCATACATGAAGGAAAATATAAGAGCAGACTGATTGTGTAGTATAGAAGCCAAAAATTCTATGTTGAAAGAAAGGAGGAGCCTCTCAACCATGAAGTGGCTAGCAACAAATGTAGCCGATTACTCTTGTAAAACTGATGGAGAATAATGTGTGAGTTACATACTTGTGGACTCGACTTTCTTCGGGTGCCCCCTTTCGGAGAGGGCACGGATTGGTCCTATAGTTCGGACTCATGTCACGGTTCTGAATCTAATCTCACAAAGTGCAATATGAGACTGATAAACACCAAAGAGTCCAATCCGACAAGTCATTTTGGAAAATCAGATTTTGAATCAAATAATGCCAAACTGGACTGCTTTGCCAGATTATAGAGTCGCCACCTAAATATTTTATTTTTGGGAAATTTAGGAAACCCTGACTTGTGCCAAAGGCCTTGTGTCCGTCATCACCAAAGTTGCCTCAGCTCGGGAACTTGGGTACGAGAGGGGAAGGTCCTGAAATGAGCACCCCCGCTCGCCCAATCAAAGATCAGCCTCTACTAAGTATGATATATTGTTTTATAAACACATGTGTTCTTATTCTGTTTATTAGTTAACTTACTATGTGATGTGCATAGCATACAAGTATAGACTAAAATCCCAAGAATTTGAACAAAACAACTCATGTTTGTTTTTGAAAATGCCATCCTCAAGTGGCTTAAAACATAATTTGCCACTTCACAAAGTGGGCTTAAAACTCATATTTGTTGAACTGTCCCAATTCAAGCAACAAAGCCTTCATCTATAGGCATTCATACAGTTAAGCATATAAGCAGATAGCCTCATGGCAAGCATGCTATCATGGCATCACTCACACTCATGCAAGTATGCTAATTGTAAAAGCTTACCGAGTACTCCAAGCCAAAACAAAAGCTAGTTAGAAACAAAGCATGATCCTAACTATACAAGATGCCTAATGCAACGCATGCAATAATGCAACTAAATAGGCTCGGCTATTTACTATGGCATATGAATGCAACACTTGATATCATGCTTTGAAACACGTATTCAAATAAGTGTATTGAAATACAACGCAGTTTGAATGATGTGTCGAGCCCGATGCATGCAAGACAAATGAATGATGCAAACATGCAACTATAAGGTATGCTAATCAAAACGTGCCCTAATCTAACCATCGAAAGCAGTTAAATAAAATGGAGAAAGTCGTGGGGTTGGAAGACATGCACACACGCACGCACACTTATTACAACATTGCGCCCTCTTGAAGAAGGGTCTGAATAAATAAGCTAAGCTACGCTAAGCTAAGCTAAGCTAAGCTAATTATTACAAACCAACTAATTAACTATGCTAGCTAATTAATTACAAACCAGATTGAAATTGAATAACTAGTTGTGCAAACTAATTAAGTACAATACTCGAATCAAATAATTAGTTACATCTAACTAATTAAAGCAAGTAAAGTGTGCATGCTCGGTTGCTTCCTCCCTAAAATCCATTGCCTTGCCGTCGATTGTCTCTATTTGCACTTGCCTTAATTTTTGAAAATTGTGCCAATCTCTAAACTGCACTTTCCTCAAAATAGGAACATTTTTGCACCAAAATAGGCTGGTGGCCGATCGGCCACCAAAAGTGGCTGCCGGCCACTCCAACTGGTCGGTCGGCTAGTGCATGTAACGACCCCAAAATCCGTATCATAAATTACCTTTATGCACTTGTGGATTAATGTTCTTCAATTTAATGATATATGTTTGAATTAAGAAATGATATGTTGAGTTACGACTTTAAAATTTAAATTACCGACCTTCATGGGTTCAGAAATCAAAATTTCAGTACCTACATATGTTAATGGGAATTTTTAGAGTTACTTGGGAAAATTAATTGGAAATTTATTTTGTCTGATTCATTAAGGTATGTTTGGATGGTTAACTTCGCATTGCAAATTGAAGGCCTTAGAGGCTTCAGAAATCAGAACGGATTACATATTTATGATCAGCATAATTTTTAGAGTCATCTGGGAAGTTTAATTGAAATTTGATTTCGTACGATTTGTGCGGGCGCGGTTGGCTCTCCCTATGGTGATAAGCTTATGTGTGTTTATATATATATATAGAGATATGCCATATGAGTGGGTGAACTCATCATTTTGGAGTCAAATAAAATATCTGAGGGAGAGAGAACCGAGAGAAAGAGAGGGCAAAGGAGAGAGAGAGAGAGCTCACCATTCATGGAAGCTTGAAGATAAACCTTAAGAGATTGAGGAGAGAGGAAGAAGATCAACCATGGAGGCTTGGGGAAATTGAAGAGAACTAAGAGAAAGACAAAGATTGAACTAAGGTATGATAATTTATCTTGAATCCTTATGTTTAAAGCATCAATTTCATGGAATCATGATAATATGGGAAGATTTGAACCCATTTGAGTTAGGGTTCTATGTAGGTATTTAATTGAACTCAATTTAAGAAGTGAGACTCTGGGTTCTATGATTTTGGTTATGATTGGGACTCAACCTTATGGATACCACATGAAATAAACTTTAGAATTGTCCAAAGAATAAGATCATGCAAGAATCAAGTGTATTTGTGAGTTGTGTTTTGAGAACTTTGAAGATCATGAAAGCTAAAGCATTGATCATGAACATTGTGGCAAAATTGGTTTGTTTGAAATGGAATTACACTTGATTGATGTTAGTTTATCATGTTGTGGGACAATTTTACATATTTTTGGGTGATTTGAGTTGCAACCCAAGCTTAGAAATGGAAAGAACAAGTGTTAGATCACATAACATTTTCGGACAGCCAAACTGGCCCAGAACCGCAGTGCGGCGGGTCTTCCCGCACGTGCGGCAGTCCATTTCCAACCCAAAGTTTGATTCTACTAAAAAATACGTGGTCCCGGACGTGCGGCCCTGTTTCCCGCAGGTGCGGGACAGCTCTGTTCAGCCAACTTCAAATGAGCATATCTTTTGCATCCGGACTCCGTTTTGAGTGATTCTTGAGCCTAAATTCAAGTCCCAGAAGTCTAGTTTCCAATGGTGGTGGCCTCACTCCCAAATTCTTAGTATACAAGTAGATATGCCCAAATTAGTGAAAGTGCTTCACTTTCTGTCTACCGGTTTTGTACCATTTCTTCGTCTAAACCATTTTCCTATCGATTCCTCCTATTTTCTGAGGCATGGATTATAACCTACTGAGGACTAGGGAGTTTATAACTGATATGACTAATTGATTAAAGAGCAAAGAAAGGAATCGGGTATGTGCTTATGTTATGCTATGTGTATTGTGTTTGTAGGTCAAGACGAGGATATCGTCCCATTGCTACCAGAACCTATCACTGTGACTAATAGTAGTGTAATGATATGTTTTACCTATTTCATATGAATGTGATCTATATATATTGTTATTGGTGATGGGCATATACCATTGACATTGTGCTTTGATTTAATTAATGGACATGACTAAACAATGGCACGGATATGGACCTAAGGTCGTTTTGTTCCTATTAATAGAGTGGGCCTGAGGCCGTTCTGATGTGAATTGCTTATGACTCGTGGCCCTAAGGCCGAGGGAGATGAAGACATGCCGATGTTCCATCTACCCTATAATGATATGAATCATGCATGACTCATGGCTCTACGCCAAGGGAGATGGAGACATGCTGATGTTCCATCTTCCCTACATTGCTCTGGACAGCTGTTGTTATGTGGGCCCAAGGCCGTTTTGTATCACATGTGGACCTAAGGCCGTTTTGTATCATGTATGGGCCCGAGGCCGTTCTGTACTACATGTGGGCCTGAGGCCATTCCGAAATACAACTATGGATAAGACCTGTATGGTTTGATATATGTATGTTATATATCTCAAGGTTATGCTTATTCACTTAACCTCCTTACATTGCTATTATTCACTGAGCCTTGCTCACTCCGTTTTATGTATATTTATGTAGGTGAGCCATCGGGGGTTGACACTAGAATTGTATTGAGATCTACCTGTCTGCCAAGCCGCCTGGGGTACGCCTCCGTATTGGGGCCTTAATTTTGATTACTGGGAGTTATGTAATTTATGGAGTCTTATATAAGTGTGTGTGTGGAGTCTTATTACTGGGAGTTATGGAGTCTTATGTAATTTATCTATGTTGATTTTGCTTCCGCTTCAGGCCCCTATTTGAGTAAATATTATTTTGAAATTTTGTTTTTGAGGCCTAAGTACAGACTGGTCATGGACCAAACTTTTAGAGGCAGGTTTGGGTCGTGATAGTGCAAGTGGCCGGTTGGCTACTGCCATTGGCCGGTCGGCTACCTCCTTTCCCAAACTCTTGGTTTTGCTGCAACAGAGAACAACAGAGCCAAGACAATGTATTTGTAAAGAAATGTATGTGCTGCCACCTCCTTATCATGTCTCAAGCTCAAAGGAGTGTGGCACTCAGCTCTCAAGCCACCAACCAAGCATCTCAATGCATGATGGCCAAAGAACCAAGCTCGTACAATGTTAATAAATGCACACATAAGACTCGAAGGGCCATCACCCTATCATGCATGATCAAGGGTGATGGCGACCAAGAAATGTGACACGTTTCATCACTTTGAGTATGAAACGTCCCTCATTTCTTATGTTTGGATTAACGTCCAAGCCAAACACATGCAATGCGACACAAATGCTTATCTTGCACAAGTTTTACTTTGCTCATTTTGTTTACACATTTTACATTACCAAACCATTCTTTAGTTGGTTAAGTCCAATGTGAAAGTCCTCTAATGAGAGAGGGGTCAACCAAAGGATGGTTTAAGACATAAGAGAGCTCATGCCTTTGGCTAGAAGGAACCCTCAAAAGAGAGTTCAAGCCATTGGGCACAAGCTCTATCTCAAGCTTAAACACAAGCATAAGGTTAACCAACCCTCAAAACAAATAGAAAAATGAAGAAATGAGGGAGGTTACAGACTTATAGTGCTAAAATGGCATGCTCAAGACACTAAATCATGCAATCAATATATGCACAACATGTTAAGGGCCAAAAGCATTAAAGCTAGTGAAGAGCACTACACTAGAGGCATGTAATATCAAGCTTAAATGACCAAACCAGCTCTGGACATAGCTTAAACATGCTAAATCAATGGCAAAAACATGTTGAGATGGAAGCATAAATGGCAAGAAAAGCATGCTCACTTGTTGGCTCACAAACAAGGCTCAAAGCACAACTCTTAAAAGCAATGAAAGAGTGATATAAGTGAGAGTGTGACAGAGATATATGCTCTGAAATCACATGTGAAATGATGCTATGGCATGCAACCATCTCATGCAAGACATGTTAGAGGCCTTAGAACTCAAAGCTAGTAAAGACCTTTGCACTACAACCATGCAAGATGAAACTCATATGACCAAGACCACCCAAAACAGTCCTAAAACAACCTAAATGGAGTTCTAAAACATGCTTGAAATAAGCTAAGAATGGCTAGACTTAGAGACCAAAACAATAGCATATGTTGGCAATTTAGCACAATTGCACTACAAGCATACAAAGCAAAGCTCGAGTGATCAAACCAGCTCAAAACAGAGCTTAAACATACCAAATCAGTAGCTAAAACATGCTAAAAATAAGCTAAGTTAAGCTATAAAAATATGCTAACATATAAAGCTAACTAGGCATGAAAGCTAGACACAAGGAGGGGATGCCAACCCCTCCTATTTTAGACTTCAAAACAAAGTTTTCACCACTGAAATAACTCTGAATTTCAGTGGTTTAAAGGCCCAAAAAGTTTGATTTAAAGGCCTTGAAAGATGGCACAAAAAGCTTAACAATTAGGCAACAAGAAGGGTAGACTACCACTTAGCACAAAAAAGCCTTAAACCACCATTTTAAGGACTGAAAAACAGAGTTTTTTTCAGTTGAAAACCAGCTCAAAATAGAGGAAGAAGATGGCAAAACAAGTGTTCAAAGCAAGCTTAAATAAGGTAAGTGTTATACCTTTGAAGCACAGCACCACTTAGGCACAAAAGAGGCACCAAACGAAGCTCAATCCTCCTTCTAGAGCTCAAACAAGGTCCCAAGGAATCTCAGCCTAATGGTGGTCAAGTTTGATCAAGGATGTCTAGGCAAATGAGAGGTGTATCTCAACTTTCATGTACACTCTTTCTTGTATGCACAAAAGGGCAAGAGAGAGAGAACTCTAGAGAGAGAGGAATGTAGAAAGAGAGGATTTTTTAGAGAGAGAGGCTCCCAAAATTTGCTAACCTCTCAATATATGAGATATAGCCTCTATATATAGCAATATATAAGCCTTGGTCGAAATATCTTATTACAGGACAGTTGAAGCTTGTGGAAGACACCTGGAGGTAAATATCTGCAAAATATCTGAGTTTGGGACTTTAGTGGCCGACTAGCCACTTCAATTGGCCGACCGGCCACCCCTGGTGGCCGACAGCCCACATTTGTGCCGACAGCAAAAATCTGCTCTACAGGTCCAACTTCAAATGGGCATATCTCCTTCATCTGGACTCTTTTTTAGGTCATTCTTGTGTCTAAACTGAAGCCCCGGAAGTAAGCCCTGGAAGTTGGACCTTAGTGGCCGACCGGCCACTTCAACTGGCTAACCGGCCACCCCTGGTGACCGACAGCAAAAATTTGCTCTGCAGGTCCAACTTCAAATGGGCATATCTCCTTCATCTAGACTCCTTTTTAGGTCATTCTTGTTTCTAAACTGAAGCCCCGGAAGTAAGATTTCCAATGGTGGCAGTCTCACATCAAAATTCCAAGTGTGAAAAAATTTATGCATCTTTTAGTGAAGACTGCTCAGTTTCAGTCCAACCGGGTTGATACCTAACTTCAATCAACCATATCTTCCTCATCCGGACTCGGCTTTAGGAGATTCTTAAGTGCTAAATGAAGCTCCGGAAGTCTTCTTTCCAACGATGGCGACCTTATAACTGAAATCCAAGTGTAAAAATGGATAGGCCCGATTTAGCGAGGGCTACTCGACTCTCTCTTAACGGTTCATGCCCAACTTTTTCCCCAACCAGGTTTCTTCCCTCTCCACTTCTTTTCTTCAACTCCAAACCCCTAAACAAGATGTTTTAAAGATTTTTTCAAAGAGTTCACCTCTCTTTCATGTATTTTCACTTTGTTCTTACTCGGTTTACCGAAAAGCGTGACATTTAACGAAATGTGAGTCTCGGAACATCGTAAAAACTTTTTTTTGAAAAAAGTTTTGAAAGAGAGGGTTTTAAGGTCCAAAATCTTTTTGGTCAAAAGGCTTTGGTCCAAAAATGGGGTGTGAGGTTGGGATTTGACGCTCTCCTTACCAAAGAAAATGAACCTTTGCACTACATAGCCTGCACTATCGAGTAAACAATCAGTAGTGCCCAAGTCTTAAGGGCGATCAAAAATGGGGTGTCTACAATACTCTATATATACATGTGTGTATATCTGCAGCCACCAAATAAACCTGGCCTAAAAAGATTATGTTAGTGGACCACCAATCTAGCCCCGCCCAGCCCAGCCCAGCCCAAGTCCCAAGATCCACGGACCCAGTCGGGCAGGCAGGCGGTGCATGTGTTGTGATTTTTGCATGACCAACTTGAGTCATAGTTTGGCCCAAGGAACTTGGACAATAGTTTTAGCCCAAGCCCATCCTTGAAGTATCCATAACTCTCTTCCTTCGAAAAATTTGGATGCCCCAAAGGGCTCATACCTTTATCAAAATCATAAGATATAAATACACATCAAAGCTTTCCTCTACAATCAATGTAAGATTGGTAGTTATATACAATTCTCAATACCTCATTTATGAGGCTAACTTTATGAGACAATTTCTCATTTAATTCTTAATCGTTTTTTGTCATTCTTTTTGTGGTGTAAAGATCTTATTATAAAGAATCTAAACTCATTTAATCCTACCACAATCGGTAGTTGAGACCTATTTTAATTTCACATTAAAGTCACCATAAAACTATTTTTTCCAACAACATTTTGGCAATATTAATTCTTCATATTTTAACATGTTAATTACAATACTCAAAATGTTACAATTTGTCAATCTTGTTCTAATGATTCAAATATCTTTCTTTTTTTTTTCCTTTTTAAAATTTTCTCACACAACATTATTGGCGCCCAATTTAATTAACTGATAGAGGAAATGCACATGACAATTAGAATACGCTCAACATATAAAATAACATATGAGTTATAGAAGACATGTGGAGGACTCTGAGAAGGACAACCCAACATATGATGTAAAGGGAAGATAATTGTTAAGATGAGAGCAATTAAAAGCTAGTTAAGCTAATGGCACATTATTGGTGCCCAATTTAATCAACCAATAGAGGCAATGCAGATGACAATTAGAATACCCTCAATATATAAAACATATGAGTTATAGAAGACAAGACACATGGCAGGTTATGAGAAATTATTTTAATTTGCTCGATTTTATTTTTTAATTTAACGAATTATGTTCTATTGGTCTAATAAATAACGACCGTTAGGTTTGATGGACAGAAAATTGTCACGTGCTCAAATGATGTGTCAATTTGATCCTTGTAGTTTACACGATGTGTCAATTTGGTTCATATTGTTTTAATTTACTTGATTTTGACAGGAACCAAATTGATACATCGAGCAAACTAGCTATATGAATCAAATTGACACATCGTTTGAATTTCGTCCACCAAACCTAGCAACCTTTATTTTTTAGACCAATACGACATAATCTGTTAAATTAAGGGTCTGAATCGAGCAAATTAAAACAATAAAAATCAAATTGACATATCGTTTAAATTACAGGATCATTTACATAATTTATCCAAAGAACTTTAAATATATTTGATGGATAATTTTGTCTTGAAGTAATTATGTAAGGATCATGCTCTAATTACTAGATTGTCCTTTCGAAGCAAAATAAACCAACAAATACTAAAAATAAATGTTATTCGCAAATCCATTATAATAATATTAATAATATTAATTAATAAAAAAAAGGCAGAGACAACAGTTTTATCAAATTTTAACAATGATAGTGATGTAACATATCATTAAAGATGCGCATAAGAAACTCATCTCATTTTGACCTAAAAAATATGAAAGAGAGAGAGTGGGGTAGTTGGAATTGAAGGGCATGTCTTATGCTTTGTGGGATGTAGTGATACTAGTAGTTTTCTAATCCAAATTGCTATACACACGTTATTTATTGGAAAAATAAAGTGGCGTGTTATAGTTTGGTTGCGAAAATCTGTAGGGTTTCACCAAAGGAGATGACAACCGGTCCTTTTTTGTCTCTTGAAGAGTCCTTTCAAACCTTTTAATCTTTTTCAATGAAGATTTTCACTATGATTTTGTTTTTCTAATAAACATCTTTTAAGAGCATCTCCAGCAAGGATAGTCTAAATAGCTATTCAAAATTTTACTTTATTATTTTAGCTAGTTATTTTTTTAATATACACTCCAACAAAGCTATCTACTTTAACTATCTTTTATTAAAATATTCTTATATTTTAAATATTTTCTATTAAAATATTCTTAAAACCAAAAGTTTGAATTAAAAAAGAATAAAAAAAATGAAGAGCTAGTGCACAGTACCTCGCCTCTCCCAGCGAGGTACTGTTGCAAAATGTAGAAAAATGTTAGTTTGGCTTTGCAATAGCTAGGCTGCTGGAGAAGAATTTATGATTATTGACTTGCTATTTTAGAATTTTTGATAAAATGGATAGGCTGCTGGAGATGCTCTAAGACGTAAGGAGTATCAAATTACAATTCCTTTGGGTATTAGGGACACATTTTTACTATAAAAACATAATTTCTTCAATACAATATTGTAATAAAAAAATTTCAAAATAGTTTAGAAAATGCTACTATATATATATATATATATATATATATTTTTTGGGCGGGAGAGAGGGAGAGAGGGATTGTTTTGGGCGGGAATGCGAAAATGTCACAAAGCATCTCAGCCTTTAATGAATAAAAACAAATCATCTCAGCCGTCCAAATTAAATGTATCTCTCAGACATTTGTATACATTTTCAAAAACCATCTTTCCTTATTATATAGATATATATATTTTATTCTTCATAATATAAAATTATTTTCAAAGATGATACAAAAATAGTACCTTACATATAGTTCCTTAAAACAAACAAGAGAAAAATGTTGAGTTCTCAAAATAATGTATTCTTTTCCAAGAGTTTGTTCATGAAAGTATATAGATAACGAATTACATTATTTCAATAGGATGCAAAAGATTTAATCATCATAAATTGCTTTATTAAATTTCTTTCAAAAAATACATACAGGATAAAGAAGTTAAAGAACTTTTTGAAAATTTAAAGGAAAAAATTTGTGGTTACGCATGTGAGTTTCAAGTTGGAAGTTTACAAATACAAAAACATTTATCTTTTAACAATACACGAAAATGAACAATACTACACATCAAAGGAACTTGGGGTGGGTGCTGTGACATCACCTATGTTGTCACACCTGTGAGGTTTATTCCAATCATATTTTAATGATCCGAATCGCTCATATTATAGAATTTATCTTTCATATAAAAAAATGAAATTAATTGAATAAGTATAACCCATTAAGCCGAATAATAACTTTAAGAAATTATCAAAATTATGGTAATTGTTTTTTTTTTTTTTTCTAAACATAAGCGTGGTCTTATTGTGAGTTATAAATATTTAATTAAGTTGATTTTTTTCATAAATAATCTACCTAACGAACTCTATACTATAAACGGTTCAGATTATTAAAATAAATTTAGGACACGCTCTCACAAGCTTATAAGATGGTGTTGTGCCTTATAGACACAGTACCAACCTCAGGCCCCACATCAAAGATATAAGAACATTCATAGTCAGGCCATAAATCTAATTTTAAAACTTTTGAGACAATTAGCCAAGGCTATATTCTTTTAAAGGTATAAGGGAAACTACAACATAGGAGATCATATTATACCCCCATTTAAAATAACAAACCTCCCACATCCCAACCACCTTACACCATTGCTTATTGTCACCGGCATATGATGCTAACGACTTTTTGGGTAAATTTGAAATTTTCTATGATTTGAATAGATAGATCTATTTTTACACTTTTAAATCAATTTTAATAATAAAAAAAAAAAAGAAAGAAAAATATAGGGTCTATCTATGCACTTTTAAATAATAATAATAAAAAAAGGGAACATATAAGGTCTTTCTGTGCCCTTTTAGTTACTTCTAAATTATAAAAAATAAAAAATAAAATAAAAAGAAAAATGTGAAGAGGAAGAGGGAGAGGAAGAGAAAGGAGAATGAGAGAGAGAGAAGGTAAAAGGTATTTTTACCCTTTTAGCTAAAAATTCCTTCTTTTGTAATTAATTTTGACAATTTCATCTTTTGCAGTTAATTTTAGATTGATTTTTTTTATTGGTGGATTAGACTTTTGGCCAATTTTTTCCTTAAAACATTGCTACCGTGCACATATAAGAACTAGTTAAGTTGGTTGAAATAGTGAAATTACAAATAAGGTGAAAATTATGATACTATAAAAGAGCTTCTCTTTTGTTTTTGAATGTTAAAACTTGCTTCCTGTTTTCCACCAGCACAAAGCTTAGCTTCTCTGGGAGAAAGGATTGAACCCCATTAATTTGTTGGGGAAAGAACAGATCAGTCCCTATCAAAATAATAATAATAATAATAATAATAATAATAATAATTGCCAATAAGTGATAAGTATTATAAATATTAATAATTAAAATCACAAATTTTTTCATTGATATATAATAATTTTTAAAATTTACTGAGTGGTAATTTCTCCTAATTTGTTTCGGTGGAACCCACATAAGGTCATGTCGGCTATTTGAATCATTTATTTATTTATTTATTTGACTATTTCATATGGAGACTATTCATAAAAAATAAATGGGCGAATTACACTAATAGTCCTTATAGTTTAGACTTGTGTCACTTTGGTCTCTGACTTTTCAATTGTGATACATTTGATCCTGAATTTTGAATTTTGTTCCAAATAAGGACAATTGAAGATACTATTGTTTAATTTCAAAGGCAAAGTCGTCAATTTGATAAAATATAAACTAATGTGACAAAAATAAATGTCAAAAATATTTTTGAATTTTTAAAATTTATTTCTACCCACCAAAGATAAAATTATGTAAATTGATAAATTTTTTACACATTTATTTATTTTATTTACCAAATTAATTTTTATTATGTGTTTTGTATGATGATTATGTAATGAATGGTTGTTAGACTTTTAATGTGTCATCGATGTATTTTATATATGAAAAGTTTTTAGTTTTGAATTTTTTAATTTAATGGATTGGTTTAATAATGATATCAAAGTTGTCGCCATATTTGACTTTTGAAAAACATAAACTAATTTAATGAAAATAAAAACAACCACCCATTACATGATTATCATCCAAACATATAATAAAAAATAATTTGGTAAAAATAAATAAATAAATGTGTAAAAGATTTATCAATTTTACATAATTTTATCATTGGAGGGTAGAAATAATTTTTAAAAATTTAAAAATATTTTTTTGACATTTATTTTTGTCAAATTAGTATATATTTTATCAAATTGACGACTTTACCCTTGAAATTGAGTAATGGTATATTCAATTGTCCTTAATTGGAACAAGATTCAAAATTCATGGTCAAATGTGTCACAATTGAAAAGTCATGACCAAAATAACACAAGCCCTAAATTATAGGGACCTTTAGTGTAATTCGCCTAAAATAAAAAATAGATTCATCTGATAGTCACAGACACATAACTTCATGAAATTTGTCTTCAAAAAGATAGGCGGTTTATTTAAAAATCATATTCATCATTGATTTTTGTACTAAGACAAATTTATTAAATCACGTGACTACGATTAGCAGGTTAATTTTATTTTTTTCAGAAAATAAAAATAAATAATTTAGATTATCAACATGGACCTTACTTACAAACCCAACAAAGCAAACTATTTGTTCCAATCTTCAAATAATACTTAACTTCCTTTTATCAATAATTCATTAGTCATTTGGATGAAAAAAATAATGTTATCATATTTTTTATGCATGTATATTTTTTCTTATTTATCCTTGTGTTTTCATATCATCTAATATCTATATTAGTTTTGATTGTTTTGTCTTACCAAAAGGAAAGTCAATGTAATTATACTAAAATTATGAACCCTTTTTTGTATTTTTTTCAAATCTCAATAGAAATCAATGCATTTTTTTTTTTTTATAAAAAAAATTCTTAATATATAATCCAAGAACACATATTAACAAAATCTTTGTAGTGAGAAATTTTTGTATGTTAATAGGGTTTCATGTGACACTATCTTTCATTAATGACAAATGTATATGCCTCTATTGTTCTCTAAATACCTAAAATAAATGTAATAGACCCTACTGTTAAAGTCAATTACAATAGTGAAAAATAAGACATGAGATATACCTCATTCACATACAACAATTACTCAATTCTAGCATATACTAATGTTGAAAAACCTGGAAGACTAAAATTCAAAGTCATTCTCTGAATGATTAAGTGCCAAATTTGAAATGTCAATAAGATCCCAACATTGTGACTATTCAATGCACAAATTTAGCTTGGACTAACCACCATCACACATACACACTCCGTGATTTGATGTTGGTGAGTTAGTGATTAGATAAGTGTTATTGGGAAAGGATGAGAATTCCATATATGGGAAGTGGGTGAGAATCATATGATTTTTTATTTTATTTTTTAAGTTTTTGGTGGTGGGCAATGGTCAAAACGGCCCACAATTGATTTCCATTTGTAGTGGTGGACTGGAGTCAGCTCAAAGACCTTCCCATTCATTTGGGAATCATCAAATTAATGCACATCCCACCAATGAATGCCCTTCAATTCTCATCCCTCAACCTATAGAGTTTTAGAGATGACACATTCTATTTTTGAAATGGAAGGTCGGCCAGTTTTGACTTGGTGAAATGATAGAACAAAAAAGCCACAAAACCCACTAGGGTTTGACAAATCTTGGAATTGCATGTACCTACACCTAGACAAGTGCCATGTGTACCCTTGGTCTTACCACAAATGATTAGGCTTTTGACTCATTAGTATGTGACCCCAAATTGATGGTGTTTCAAACATTTCAATCCCTATATGTACATATCTTTGCTACAAACATGTGGCCATGTGGTTTTGTTCATGTAATAAAATATCACAAGACTCCAAACTGTTAGATGAGAATTGAGGACTAATTTGTTGGATCATGAACCCATTGGCAATTAATTCATATTAGTGTAATGTATATAGAAATCCCCACCATCTCAAATCTTATATTTTATCTATCGGTAAAGACAAATTATACCCAATATTCTATATGATATTATGTATTAATTAAAGAAAAAAGGACAATTATTTTTATTTAGTAACATAAGTTATGAATTGTGAGGTCCGATACGTCACGATTGACATGTGTAATTATTTTACTGCAAATCAATTGAAATGAATGTCACCAAGTTGTGATCCCCAAGTTGGCACAAGTGGGGAAATCAACCATTAATAATTAATCAGATGTATTTTGAACTATAGTGACAGGTATTAAATACTAAAGACTAATATTTTAGAGTGGCTTCAATTTGTCTCATCATGGTTTCCTAAAGTGGGGAAAGTGGGAAAATGGTGTTAATATTATATACTCTTGTGGCCCTAGTAATTGTACAAAAGTTAAAAGATAAATTAATGTGATATGTTTTTTTACTCATAAAAAAATTGCTACTCTCAAATGTTATCTTCTTTTTACCAATGTGATATATATATATATATATATATATTTTGGGAGCGCATTTAAGTTTGGTGGGTCTATTTTAAAGTCGATCTCAGTGATTTTAACTGTTCATTTTTTAAAATTAGTTGGATAAAATATTAATATAAAAAATTAAGATGATCGGGTATCAGTTGCTATATGTTTGAATTATATTTATTTTAAAAAAAATGAATTACAATTATAATTTTAAGAGTAGTCATCTATTTTTTATAATACAAATATGATTCAAACATATAGTTATCGATATTCAATCATATTAATCGTTTACATGAATATTCTACTCAATGAAGACTAAAATGTGAACAATTTGGATAATTAAAGTCAACTCTAAAGTGGGCCTACTAACATTAAATGCACTCTCAAGTTGAGATAACTAATTTGAGAGGGACTTTTCTTAAGTGTGCAACTTACACCTTACACTTACGCCTTTCTGTTTGCTGTCCTGTTTTATGTTTACACCTTCCACTTACACTTTTTGTGTTGGTTGCATATGGTGTGCAACCTTAAGGGGTGGCACACCATAACAGGACCCATTTGAGAGAATCCAAACCCATATTTTTTAATGTGATAAAATTTATTAATTTAGTGATGACATGTTGCACAAAATATGAATGTGACTTTAAGGTATTATCTGGTGAATCGTAGAAACTATTCTTTTTGGGTAAGAGCCTTAATTGGAAAGTGGGTTTTATTAATGAATATTTTCTTGGGGATAGTTTCCAAATTTGGAAAGGTTTAATGGTTAAATTTTTGTGTTACACTCATTACCTCATAGAGATTTGAAAAATAATAATTTTTTTACATTGAGAAAGGGGACTAAGAGGGGAAGCAAGTGGAAACATGAGTATAAAGTATATAAACAGTGGGCCTATGATATATTAAGACAGGTTAAAGTTAATTATTTATTTATTTATTGAGTGAGGTGGTCCATTCAATAAATTTTATTTTATTAAATTTCATTAGCTCAATATATGTATGGGTCATCCTATTCTATCCATTCCATAATTTTCTTAATCAATTTCATGTCTAGTTATGATTTATGCTAGTATTCAGTTTTCTTGAGTTCTTCATTTTGTCAAGGGTATATAATATTGATGGTATTGGGTGGGGTTTGATATAAAGGACCTTGCATACTTTTAGAACATAATATATAATGAATAATGATAAAAATCCTTGAAATACACTCTTAAAATTTATTTATAATAATTAGGTCAAGAAATGGAGAGAGGAGGATGGAACCTAGTGATCCGCAAGAGAAAAGTGAGAAGTCAGCATGGATATCGCAAGGAGGCAGTGTTACTCACTATATTTGTGGATAACATTCCAGACTCCATGGATCCTAAAGGATTATTCAATTTCTTTAGAAAGTTTGGCATAGTCAAGGATGTGTTCATTCCAAGAAAGAGAAGGAAAGTATCAAGATCCAGATATGGATTTGTAAGATATGATTACGAGGTGGCTGCAGAGATGGCGATCCAAAAGGCAAATGGCGTATGTGTAGACACCCCATTTTTTACCGACCTTAAGACTCAGACGTCACCGATTGAGCACTTGGTGATGTTGCATATTGTGCTCGTTCTGAGGTTGCGGAGTTTCGGCTACGAGCCTTGCCTCCGGACTTTCGGACTCTTTTGTGCTTTGCCTCGGTTTGCGAACCAGGCCCTGTTTTCTCTGTTTTCACTTCCCGAAAGGAGGGAGAGGTCTCATAGACCATCTCTCAGTGGCCGTAGGCTACGTTTCGTGGTCGTAGGCCATTTTTCCCGTTTGGAGCCCAGTTCCCGATTTTTGGAGCCGTCGGTCGTGCGCCTCGGTTCGGGACCGCTTAACTACCTCCGTTTCCTCCGGTTTTTGGCACACACCTTGTCTCCTCTCTTTTGAGAGACACTGTGGCCCGGGAGACCATTTTCGTGGTCGAACGCCACTTCCGGTGCCTAACAGCCTGTTTTCGGGGCCCTAAACTGCGTATTTTGGCCCCCTAACCTTCGTTTTGCATCCGTCTTGGTCCATTTTTGACAGGGACCTTATTTTCATTGTTAGAAAGCTTGTAGGAGGGTGGGAGACCAGCAATTTTTCTTAAAAAAAATAGCTTTTTTTGGTCAAAAGTGGTTCAACATGAATCCGGGAAGGAGGAAAACATCTGCGCGGCTTCACCGAAACAGGCATAACTCTTTGCACAGAATGAATTAAGATATGAGGCCACCACCGTTGGAAAGCTTACTTCCGGGGCTTCATTTTACACTCAAGAATCTCCTAAGGACAAGTCCAGGCGGGGGAGATATGGTTGGTTGAAGTAGGGGATCAATCTGGTTGGACTAAATCTGCGCGGCTTCACCAAAACTGGCATAACTTTTTCCACAGGAGGAATTTTAATGCAAGGTTTGCGGCATTGGAAAGCTAACTTCAAGGGCTACATGGAAGACTAGCTTTGGGGCTTGAACCTTTTGACCCCTGGTCGGCCGACCACTTAAACTGGTCGGCCTACCACCTTGCCTGGTCGGCCGACCACCTTGGCCCTTTTGAACTGGTCGGCCATTTTTGTCTCCGTGAGTGTATTCCAGCTGTGCCAGCTGTTTTCCACTTGACCCACTGTCCGAGGGCTTTGTCCTTGTTTTGGTCCTTTTAAGGTAGTTTTCACCCCTTTGCTTGGTTTCAAGGTGGAATTGGCCTCTTTGGTCAAAACCCTTTTGGTCTAGCTTCCCCAAGAAGCTTGACCCCTTTGGTCAAGCTTCCTTTAGAAGCTTTGAGCCCCCCCGTTTGGCTTCTCCAAGAAGCCATAGCCTTCTCCCCCTATATAATCAACCCTTCACCACCATTTGCAAGGGTTAGAAGATTTTGGCTGGTGCATATACATACAACCCTCTATATCTATACTTCAAGCCTCCAAACACCCATATTCTTGGCCATTTTACCCTACACCTCATAGCCTACCACCTCCATCATCCATTCCAGCACCTTGGAGGTCATTTGCAGAGGTTGAGAGCTCATTTTCTTGGACCAAAAGCTGCTGCATTGCTGTGCTACAAGGGTAAGTCATCTTCCCCCTCTTTGAAGCTTTATCTTGCTCTATACCTTTGCCCTTCTTGCTTGCATTTCTGGGCTTCGACCCAAACTGTAAAATGTCTTATTTTGACCTCCTCTTCAACTTTGATTAAGGACACTTTGCTGTTTGAAGTCATCTATTTCCTTGTTTGTTCAATCTCTCTTTTAGGGCTATTTTTGCATCATATTTTAGCCTTACTTGTGAACATTTTCGAGATTTTCTATAAACTGGAAAAAAAGTCTTGTTTTGACCTCCTCTTTAAGTTTTTTTGAGGTCACTTTTCTGTTTGGAGTCATCTCCTTCCTTGCATGCTTCATTTCTACATGCTTTGAGCCATACATTTGAGCATTTGCATTGGCCTTGTTTTAGCCTCTTAGCCATTGAAATCCAGTGAATTTTCAGTGGCTTTGATGAGGTTTTGAGCTTTGAAATCATAGAGGGGTGACCCTCTTACCCCTCATTCTCTTTACTAGCATGTCTTCCAAAGGGACTCTATTTTGCATGCATTGAAGTCATGTTTCAGGCCTTATTCTAAGGGTTTTAAGGTCTACCTAGGCTCTGTTAAGAGCCCATTTTTCTATATCTTATGTCTATGATGCATGTGTAGAGCAATCACATTCAAGGCCTCTCAAAAAGGCCTTCCTTTGCATATTTCCTAGACTGATTTCATGGCCTATTTGGTGAGTTTTAGGGCTATCATAATCCATTTCCAGAGTTGGTTTGGTCTTGCTAAGTGTCTATCTTATATATGCTTAACAACCCCTTGTATGGCCCTTTAAAGGAACTCATCATTTTTGCATGTGTTGGCTGCATTTCAGAGGTTATTTGGGCATATTTTGACATATTTTATTCACTGATTTTGGCTGGTTTGATGAGTTCTCTTGTGCTTCATATACATGCCATATAAACCATGTTTACTAGCCATTGTTGCATGTTGTTTTAGCCCATCATGCTAGCACTTTTTGGCCATGCTTTAAACTAGAAATGTGCATGTTTTGGGACTGCCTTGGCTCTGTCTTTGTGCTTCATATTCAAATAATGCTTGCTTTGCATAGCTATAAGTCAATACATGTGCCTAGTTTTGAGTTTCGGGGTTTACTTCATGCATCGGGTGCCATATTTCCATGTTTCGGGACCATTTAGCATCATGTTTCAGTGCTGGAATTTACATGTTCATATGCCATCTCTCATTCTTTGCCATGCCTTGTTAGAGTTGCATGTTGTGTCTTAGGATCGGTCATCGGTTTATGTGCATGTGTGCGCGCATTTCGATTATCTCATTTTCATCTTATGGCTACTGATGTGAGTGTGGCTGAGGTCCACTCATGTTGGCGTAAGTCCATTATGCATTGTGTATGCCATTTCAATTCATAGCATTGCGTATGCTAGGTTGTATGTTAGAGCATTATGTATGCCTTGCTACATCGTGCATTGTGTATGCCATCTCATAGCATTGCGTATGCTAGGTTGCATGTTAGGATTACATTCATGCATGTCATGCATATTGCATTGTGTTTGGGATAGGAGTTAGCCTAAGCACGAGAAACGAGGGACGTTTCGTACTTCGAGTGACGGAACGTGTCTCAATTCCCAGTCGCCGACACTCCGGATTACCCATGATGGAGTTTAGGTCTTGTTGTGTTTTCATGTGCATTCATTTCATATTGAGACGTGCAATTCGACTCCTCAGCCATCATGCATCAAGATGCGTGATTGGTGGCACGAGGATCGAGGTGTGCATACATATGTAAAAATACTTTGCCATGTCCCTTTCTTACTCTCTGTTGCAGCAAATCAAGAATCAACAGCCTTCTAAAGCCTTGCACAGCATTCCGAGATTAATTGCAAACAGAGGCAAATCGGGGCATCGCAATGGATTTCCGCGCAAGACAACTCAAGCATGCATCATTCATCATTCGGAACAGAGCTGAGGCGGTCCATGAGCTTGCATGCTAATTTACTGCTTTCCTAGTTAATTTGATTCATTAATTAGGGTTTTGTACTTATTCGGACTGTATTATTTACTTGGGACTGTATATTATTTATTCGGACCCTCCGAGCGAGGGCAAAATTGTAATAAGTGTGCGTGTGTGCGATGTATGCCTTCCAACCCCACGTCTTTCTCCCTTTTATTTACCAGCTTATGATGGTTAGATTAGGGCATGTTTCAATTAGCATACAGTATAATAGCATGTTTGCATTCATTCATCTGTTTTGCATGCACCGGGCTCGGCGCATCATACTAACTGCATTTGTATTTCAATTTCGAGTTGAATACTTGTTAGCGATTGCATCTCATATGCCATGTTTAGAATAGCCGAGCCTGCTATAGGTGCATTTTCGCATGTGTTGCATTAGGCATTTCTGTATAGTTAGGATCATGCATGGATTTCTAACATAGCTTCTGTTTTGGCTTGGAGTACTCGGTAAGTTTTTATGCTTTAGCATCCTTGCATGCATGTGAGTGACTGCCATTATAGCGACCCCGGTCTTTTTCCATTCGGTTGTTGTATCCGGACTTATGTTCCGTAGATCCCGTTGTTATATTATTGTTGTTGCTGTCCTTTAAATTCCTTATTCTTGAGTTATAGGATGTATTGGGCAGGTTTGTTACAGGTGGGTTAGGTTTAGAAACCAAGTGTTGCTGTCCAGATTTTTGGACCTTCGCTCGAGCGAGGAGTTGGTCGCTCGAGCGAGTGCTTGATTTTGGTCCTTCGCTTGAGCCAGGGTTTCTTCGCTCGAGCGAACGATTGCGTCTAGTAAAGACCTGAGAGCTGTATTTGTTGGCTCGAGCGAGCTTTCCTTCGCTCGAGCGAGCTTCGAGTTCTTCGCTCGAGCGAGCATTCTGTCGCTCGAGCGTGCTTCTGGGTTGTAGACCTGAAGCATTGCATTTTTGGCTCGAGCGAGACTTTCGTCGCTCGAGCGAGTCCTTTTTGTGTCTGGTCGCTCGAGCGACCAATCCTTCGCTCGAGCGAGCCTGTCGGGTATAAATACACAGCAACAGTTTTTAAAACGTTTTTTCACAGCCTTTTTTATCCTAAAACCCTAGTTTCGAGTTTTCTCTCCCTCCACTCACCTTCTCTCTTAGGTTTCATCTATTTTTAGGGTGTTTCTACCCTAGGCTCTTTATTAAAAAGATAGAGTGAGTCGAGGGCTTCCTTTTAATCTGAACAATCCTGGGTTTGGAGCACTTTGGATTTTCGTCATCTTCTCCATTCGAGTTCTTTGCTTCGAGGTAGGGATTTCCTACTCCATATTATAAGTTTTGTTCTAAGCTTTGGTAGTTTGATATGTTGGGGGTTATTTGGTAATTTGGGAAAAACCCTAGTTGTTTAATAAATTAATTTGTATAATTAATTTAGGGAGAAATGTGGAATTGAGTTTAATTCATGAAATTGGGAAATTTAGTGATTTAATGGTGTAGTTGGTTAGTTTAATTACTCACCTGTGAAAATGTTAAATTTACATTTGTTGATACATTTATTTCCTGTTTAGAAATAACTGTTTTTGGCTATCGGTGGAGGATAGTCGTGATTGTTGTAGACCTTGCATGTGGATTAGGGAAAACTGAAACTAATCACATTGGTTGAGTCATTGATTTTGACTGTTGAATTAATACAGAAATTACGTGTATTGATTATGTGTTGCATATTCATTTTGTTTGGGAGGAGATAGGGGATGTACTCTACGGTTTAGGGGAAGATAGGGGATGGACCTCTAAACCGGATTTTGTTTGGGAGGAGATAGGGGATGGACTCCATTAGCATCACTATATGTGTGCTTATTGATTTGAAGTGTTTTTACATGTTGTTGATACAGCACTAAAATGTGTATCAATTTGGAAGTATGGAAGTGTTTTGGCATGAGCCTTAGTCTCATTTGTTTTGTTGATATTGGAAGTAACATGAATGTGATATTTAATTCACTATTATAGTTTGGCCAGGTTCTGAGCCACATTTGATATAAATGGAAAGTGAAACATGTCATGAAACTGTATGTTGATGAAATGGATATTGTGTTAACCATCTATTAAATGCTATTGCTTTATTCAATGCTTATATTTGGTTTAGTATATTTCTACTGGGCTGTGGCTCACCCTATACGGGAATATCATTTTCAGGTTCAGGTGATATGCTACCTCCAAGGACTTAGCTTGGAAGGAGTAGGAGTTGAAGACTCTGTTTAGTTTAGTTGTTATTTATTTTATTTGATATTACATGTAAACACTCAAGCCAAGGGCTTAATTTGTAGTTGAGTTAGTACTCACATTTTGTGTCTAAGTGTTGGCTTGGAAAGATGTAAGCCCATAGGGCATTTACGTTTGATGTTACATGTAATGTTTTTCTTTTAAGAATACTCTGATGAATGGAATAATATTTTATTTTCTTTTAACAATGCATGTTAATATTGCACATATTATGGGTTTATTTTGAGGGCGTTACAGACTGCCATGATAGCATGCTTACCATGAGGCTATATGCTTATGTGAGATAACTGCTTGAGTGCCTGTGGGTGAAGGTTGGGTTATTTGGATTAGAACAAATCATCGACTGTGAGTTTTAAGCCCACTAGATAGTGGCAAAACCATCTTTTCTAAGCCCACCCGAGGGTGGCAAAATCTGCATTTTAAGCCTACTTGCGAGTAGCAAACCATCTTCCAAAAATGAACATGAAATGCTTTGTTCCAATTCAGGCGATCCAGTCTATACTTGTATGTTGTGCGCATCACATAGTAAATCTAGGCTAATAACCGGAATAAGAATGCATAATGTTTTCAAAACTAGATATCATGGTTAGTAGAGGCCGATCTTTGATCGGCCGAGCGGGGGTGCTCACGAAGTGACCTTTCCCAATCGTACCCAAGTTCCCGAGCCGAGGCAACTTTAGTGATGACGGACACGTGGCCTTAGGCAAACGAGTCAGGTTTTCTTAAATTTTCCCAAAAATAAAATATTTAGGTGGCGACTCTGTATCTGGCAAAGCAGTCCATATTTGGCACTTCTTTCAAAAAAATCTGTTTTCAAAAACGATTTACCGGATTTGGACTCTTTGATGATTCATTAGTCTTGCATTGCACTCTGCGAGATTAGACACAGGATCGTGACACAAATCGAGTCTGAACTGTAGTGAGGCCCAAGGGCGCGTCTACAGTATGGTGCGATAATAAGGCACTGAAGGTTAAAAGAGCAGAGTTTCAAAAACCTCAAAGACTTGGTCAACTGGAGCAAAGGGAGCTGAGCAGAGGTGAAAATGGGATGCTAATGAAACAACAATTTCAAATGCATCAGAGACAGGGTAATGGAGTTAATAAGTCATATACAAAGGCATTAATAAGTGGAGGAGCCAATGATAGTGAGAAGGTGGTGATAAAAGCTTTTGAGGAAGGCAATGGATGGTGTTATGAAAGCTTAGTAGTGCAACTGAGTAGAGCTTTTTAGCTTTTAAGGACTTCATATCAGAACTGTGTAACAGAGGGATGAAGGATGTGGTTGCTAGAGAAGGTGGAGGTAGAGTAGTACTGCTAACCTTCAACTCGTTACAGCATATGCAGGAAGAAAAGGAACAACTAGGAAGGTAGGAAAAGAAGTGTGATTCAATTAAAGAATGGAGGAAAGGTCAATTCGTAAAGCAAGAGAGGTGTGTCTGGTTAAACTGTTTTGGCATCCCAATCAATCTCTGGATTGTTATAACTTTTTGAAGTATTGGTAGTCATTGGGGGTTGGTAGTTCAATTTGAAGAGGACATTAACAACCCACAAACTTTTTAGCGAAGAAAAGCAAGAGTGATTACAAGGTGTATGGAGATGATTAATTCGACAATTTTTCTAGAGTTCAAAGATAAGCATGTTCCAGTAAGGTTTTGTGAAGAACTTCTACACTGTTTATTCCCTAGTCCCAGTGACAGCAAAGGTAAGGAACATGATAAATTGCAATCCAATGAAAACGAAGAGGTGGATCAGATGTCCAGCAATGGTGGTAATAGAAAGATTGCACAGAAAGCTACTTCAGCAAACTAGGAGGAAGTGGAAGAAGGATTTGATATGGCAAGTAGGGTATTGGAAACAGTGGTAGACAGATCAGATGAGATGGGTAAGAGAAATGATGGCAAGCATGCAATAGCCGAAATTGACATAGAGGGTAGCATGGGGAATGGTACTGCAGGTGCATGCTCCAAGGAGGAGGGTCTGTTTCAGGTAGTCAATTCACAAAAGGCAATGATGAGTAAAATTCAAAAGCTGGATGGGGCTTTATGCACTACAGGGTTCTTAAGGGAGTTGAGTGGGCCAAAGGGTAAAAAACCCAATATAAATCTAGAAGTTTTACTTAAAGGTATGTAGGTTGGGCTTGAGCACAGTGGATCAAACAAGGGGGTGGGATCGAATCTGAGTAACTGTGTGGCCCAAACCCACCTTAGGCCAACTCTGGCCCAAACAATCCAAAAGACTGTGGAAGAGAGGGCTGGTAAAGGCAGAAAATGTAAGGAAGCAGCAATAAAAAAAAGTCTGTAATTCCTAGAAAAAAAGGTATTGATCAAAAGAAGGGCATCAGTTTAGTTGGAGGCCATAACAAACAAAAAGGCATGGTTGGTAAACTTGGCTTCCAAAGATGAGCTATTTTCAGAGCTTCAGCAATAGCAACAGCCACCTCCTTGTCAATATCCCAAAGTCATGTAATGACCAGAAGGAGAAATCTACTTAAGGAGGTACAATCAACAGTGAAGGTTGGCACACTACTGGGAATGTATTGCCAAGGCCAAGAAGAGGAGGTAGTGAGCAAAATAGTTGAGCTAGAAGAGAATGATTTGACAAGAATTGCAGGTGAAGAAGGGCAGCCAAAGCCTAACTGCTTGCCAATAGGGGTTTTGGGTGTAAGCTGTGAGTTTTGTCATGAAGATTTTATCATGGAATGTTAGAGGGCTGAGAAAGCCAGAAAAAGGAGGGAGGGGGGGAAATTAAGAATTTGGTGAAGGAAAGGAATGTTGACGTTTTATTACTACAAGAAACAAAAAGAAGCTCAGTGGATGAATACTTTGTGAAAACCTTCTCACCTTACGTAGAGATGGGATTTATGGTAGTGGACTCAGAAGGAAGTGCATGTGGTCTTTTATGCATTTGGAAGCCATATGTCTTTGAGTTAAAAGATTGCTGCAGCAGCAAACATTTCATTATACTATCAGGTACCTCATGTAATTCTTTTGAGTGTGTTATTGTTAATATCTATGCTCCAAATGAGGTTCTGAAGAGGAGACAACTATGGGATTCTCTGGTTAATGTACATCCCCATTATCTAAATCCATGGTGTATGGAAGGGGATTTTAATGAAATCGGATATATGTGTGAGAGAAAAGGGTGCTCTAAAAGAGAGAGGGGGGTGAACGACTTTGATGAGTATGTAGAAAAGTTGGAGTTGACTGATATGCCTATGTTAGGAAGATAGTACACTTAGTGTAATGCATTAGAAGGGGATAGGTGGAGTAAGATAGATAGATTTCTGTTAGACTCAAAGTGGTTGGAAAAGTTTTCTCTCAAACAATGGGGCTTACTTAGAACAATTTCAGATCATTGTCCAATTTTGCTGAAGGAGAATGATAAGGATTGGGGACCTAAAACCTTTCAAGTTTATAAATTCTTGGTCATCACATCCTACCTTCATGTTTAAAGTTAAAATAATTTGAGAGGACACACAAGTGCCAAGGTGGGCAGGGTATAGGCTCATGAGAAAATTATACATCTTAAGGAATCATTTAAGGGTGTGGAACAAGGAGGTGTTTGGCAATATAGACACTCTCCTAAAGTCAGCAAAAGAGGAGTTACATGAATGGGATCTGAAGGCAGAGTCTAGGCCCCAGGATGATCTAGACCAAAAAAAAAAAAAAGAGAGAAGTTTTTAGAAGCCAGGTGTGGAAGCTCAGCAGAAACAAGGAGAGGCTGTGGCATCAAAAATCCAGATTGTTGTGGGCTCGAAATGGAGACAAAAATACTAGGTTCTTTCATATTATGGCAAGTAGAAGGCAAAGAAAGAATTTGTTAGATTCAGTTCTAGTGGAGGGTGTGAGCTTTGAGGACCCAATTTAGGTGAAACAAGCAGTGGTCAAGCATTTCAGATAGCAATTTTCAGAAAACTGGAATTCTAGGCCAAAAATTTCAGGTCCTTTTGCTGCAATTAGCTTTGAGGCAACAGTGAATTTGGAAGCAGTGTTTTCTGAAGATAAGATGTAGGCAGCACTTTAAGACTGTGATGGGAACAAGGGCCCTTGACCAGATGGCTTTAACCTAGCTTGCATTAAAAAATGTTGGAAAATAATGAAAAGGAAAATAGTTCAATTGATGCATGAATTTCACACAAATGGTAAGTTGTCAAGAGGGGTCAACGGCTCTTTCATTATACTTATTTTCAAGAAAGATAACCCTACAGGCTTGGGGGACTATAGACCAATTAGCATGGTTAGTTCAGTCTATAAGATCTTGGCCAAGTTGCTATCTAGAAGACTTAAGCAGGTTCTTCCATCTATGATTAGTGAAATGCAGTCAGCTTTTGTGAGTGGTAGGTATATCCTAGATGAGGTGCTAATAGCAAATAAAGTTGTAGATGGGTGGAAAAGATCTAAAAAGAAAGGTATAATCCTAAAATTGGACTTTAAGAAAGCCTACGATTTAATAAATTAGGAATTTTTGCTGTCAATGATGAGAAATTTTAGATTTGGTAAAAAATAAATTAGGTAGATGAAGACTTGCATTTCTACAGTTATGGTGTTTGTATCGGTTAATAGTACACCCACTAAGGAGTTTCAACCACAAAAGAAGTTAAGGCAATAGGATCCTCTCTCTCCATTTTTGTTCATTATAGCAGCTGGAGGTCTTAACCTTTTACTAGATAGGGTTATAGAGAAGGGTCTGTTTAAAAGTGCTATAGTTGGACCTAATGAGTTGGGAATATAATATCTCCAATTTGCGGATGACACTATCATATTCTATGAAGGTGATAAGGAGGATGTTCTGAACATAAAGAGGGTGTTGAGGTGCTTTGAGGTAATGTTTGGGTTAAAGATCAATTATCATAAAAGTGTAGTTTGTGGGATGGGCTTCCAAGATGACCAAACTAAGGATTTTGCTAAGCTTTTGAACTGTCTGACCAAGAAATTGCCATTTAATTTCTTAGGTTTGCCTTTAGGAGCCAATCCTAGAAGGAAGAGCACATGGCATCCAATAGTGGATAAGGTTAAGAAGAAGCTATCTTCTTGGAAGAGGAAGTTGTTATCTTATGCTGAAAGACTGACTTTGATCAAATCAGTCCTCTCAAACCTGCCAATCTATTACCTTTCTATCTTTAAAATGCCTAAGGGGGTTGTTAAGGCTATAGTTAAGCTTTGGTTATCTTTTATGTGGGGAGGGACTGAAATCAAAAGGAAAGTGCACTTGGTCCAATAAAGGGAGGTCACCAAAAGCAAAAGTCAATGAGGTTTGGAAGTGAGAGACTTAGGTGATGTGAATGGTTGCTTGTTACTAAAGTGGTGGTAGAGGTATGATAGTAAAGATAAAGCTCTGTGGAAATCTGTGGTGTGCTCAAGGTATGGCAGAGCTGGTGGGGGTTGGGTTCCATCACTGAATCACTCAGGTGGGGTATCCATAGTATGGAAGGATATTATGTAGCTTACTTCAGTCAACCAACACTTGGATGAGTCTTATGGTGGCCATTTTAAAATAAATGTTGGAAATGTGAGGAGAATTCAGTTCTAGTCTGATGCCTAGTTTAATAACAGAGGTTTGAAGGATGAATTCCCCAGATTATATAACTTATCCATTGAGAAAGAGGAGTCTTTGCAACAGATTAGTACTAAAAAAAGCAACTCAAGGGTTTGGCAGCTTCAATTTAGAAGACATCTTTTAGCTTGGAAAGAAAAGGAGTTGCAATGGTTGATCGGTATGTTGGAGTCATCCCCTACTATTAGATTTGATCTTGAATATTCTTGCTCTTGGCTAGCTAATAGTTTAGAGCAGTTCTCTATGTCTTCTGTGTGGAGGTGGTGGGTTACAGCAAAAGAGCCTGGTCTGAATGTACCTATAGGAGTGCAGGAAAGTTTAGCTCCTCCAAAAGTGCAGTTCTTTTGTTGGTTGGCTTGGAGAGGCAGAGTTAAGACCTCAACCTTCCTGCAAAGGATTAGGGTTTTAGATGCTAAAGCAAATAATCTGTGTGTTTTCTGCCAAACTGAGGTGGAATCTCTAGATCATGTGCTACTATTCTATTCACTGGTTTGGAAGTGCTGGTCTCATATAGTAAATTGGTGGGATCAGGTCTGGACAATTCCTGGATCAGTAGAGGACCTGCTGCATTGGTGGTCAGGTGGTAAGTTAAAGCCTTAGGTGTCCAAAATTTGGCCGATAGTTCCCTCAGTTGTGTTATGATCTGTTTGGAAATTAAGAAATGAATGTCTGTTTAAGGAGGCACAACCTGTTTTTGAAGATTTAAGTGAAAAAATGAAAGTGCAAATAGCTTTGTGAACCAAACAGAACATGGAGGTCGATTACACAGTTCAGTATATTGTTTCCAACCTCTATTAGATCAGGCTATTTGCTTGAGGTTTCCTATGTTTCTGGTTTTGGCCGTAGAGGGGCTTAGTTGTTTAGGCTTGGCAGTAGGGGTCGCTTTGGTGTTTTGTGCCCTTTGTTTTTGGCCTTTGTTAGTCTTGTTGGTTTCTCACCAACGTGCGAGGTTTGTGCTAGCTTATGATAGGATTCCCCTCTTGGTGCCAACCTAATTGAGATTGACACTACAAGAAAAAACACTTTTGGCGACCACCTTTTTGAGTTGGTGGTCGCAATTGTTACCTTTTCAGCGACTAGATTTTTCGTCGCAAAATGAACTACTTTCGAGAAATTAAACTACTTTCCGCGACCAATAATCTAGTTGTGAATACCAACTTTGAGCGACCAACTCTAATTTTGGTCACCAAAAATCACATTTTCAGTGACTAAAATTACTGGTCACAATTGTTACCTTTTCAGCGACTAGATTTTGCATCGCAAAATGATATACTTTCCGCAACCAAGAATCTGGCCGCGAATACCTACTTTTTGCGACCAACTTGATATTTGGTCGCTAAAAACCTTCTGTGAGCGGCTTTTAGTGACTTCATTGCGACCAACTTTTTTTGGTCGCTAAAAATAAACAGCGACTAGCTATGGGCTTTCTGTGACCAGTTTTTTGGTCGCTAAAAATGTTATTTCTTATAGTGTGAGGTGATGTTCCATGATGCTCTTTGCACTTCCTTCTCTTTTATTGATGTATCTTCATATTTCGTATACTTTAATTTATCAATAAAGTTTCCTTTTGCTGATCCCAAAAACAAAAAAAAATTATGTAAATAATGCAGTAGAAGATTAGATCTTAATTAATTAATTCCTAAACAATTCAACAACTGTAGCGACCCTGATTTTTCGTAATTTATTATTTAGTATTATTACTTTATTTTATTTTTTGTCTTTATTAATTACGTGGTTACATGAGAATTTAATGTGATATTTAATTAATTTAATGTGTTATTTAATTATATATAATTAATCTAAATATTTAAATATTTATATTTGTTATATAAAAAAAAAGAGGTGATATATATATTTAATCTTATATTTATATTTATATATATTATAATTATGTTGTATTATATAATATAATATTATATAATAGTCATATTAGATTAGAATATGAAATTAAGTTATAATATAATATAATATAATATAATATAGTAGTCCATTAGGTTTAGAAGTTATAGAGAAATCAAAGAAAAGGGAGTGTTGTGTGTCGCGAGAGAGAGAGAGAGAGAGTAATCAAACAAACAAAGGAATACAGTGCGGTGTGTGTCGCGTAAAACAGAGAGACGACGGAAGAAGAAAAAAAAAAAAGATTAGGGTTTTGTTTTGGTGGCTCCTTTAGTTCTTCAAATAATTCTTTGATCTTCAAAAATATTGTGAGTACAAAATTCACTTCCCTTAATTTATATTTAATTCGTTGTTTTTATTTATCTATTTATTTTTATTTATTTGTGTGGGGATATATTTTCAGAGTACCAACACGTGGCAAGGTGACGCCGACGTGTCAGCCGAGGTGCCACGTGTCGTGGTAGTTATGCCGAGGTAATTTCGGAGTTGCCGAGGTAATTTCAGAGTTGCCGAGGTTATCTGCGAGAATACCGGAATCCGAGATAAGCGGATAAGGTACAAGAGTCCTGGGATGAAGAAAGACTTCAGGATGTATAAGGGTAATACTCTTAGGGAGTTTTATCCTTATCTCTTAAGAAATCCAAAGTAAGTACTGAATTGGAGTCCATAGAAGTCAGGCTTCTAGTGGGACTAGGATTGAGTAAACTATAAAAGAGAGGCACCCCCGCGGGTCTAAGGTACGCAATTGATACTTTGAGCATTGTTTTTAGCACTATTGATTATCTTTGAGAGATATACTGACTTGATCGTCGGAGTGCCCCCGGGTGGAAGAACCACCGCCGGAGCCTTCTCTTTCTGTGCAGGATAGCAGGGTGCCATCTATTCTGCCTGTGTTCTACAGCTGAATTACTAAGGTGGACAGTGTGATCGGAAAATCACTCACACAATTTGGCGGCGTCTGTGGGAAAGAAAGACAAATAGATGGCCAGTAACGGACAAAAAGAAAAGATTGGGGACGACGCTCCTACTGGGAGTAACAGACCTATCAACCTTGACGTCGAAGGGGACAACCACAATACAGAAACTCGTAACCAGGGGCACGGAGGAAAAGACGTCGGCCAGGAGGATGACACTTCAAAGAAGACAGACCAAAGCAGGTACTATAACGAAGATAACCTCCAGGTATGGAGGGATAGGTGCCTACGGAGGGCCGAGGAAGTGAAAGAATTGGCAGACAAGTTGGCAGACCTGCAGTCGGTCGTCAACTTCATGATGCAAAACAATGTCATGCAGCCACCGTACCCGCTGCAGGACACGCCGATTCCAGCAATTAATACCCAGAAGGGAGGAAGGAAAATAATTCCCGAAGCACCTCAGCACACCAAGAGCGGAAGGCACTCTCACCCGCCCTCTAGGGAAGTCGGACGAGAGGAGCCGAGACAAGAGAAGTCCCAAAGGACATATCACACGAAGGACCCAGAACACAAAGAACATCGGCATGTCCAAGGGCAGGCGCTTTGCTTTGACACAACCCATGGAGAAAGATCAAAACGGGCCCACCACGAGGCCGAAAGTAGTGTACCGAAAAGACTGAAGTCCAAAGATAGCCAAGCTCCGAGGAGGAGTAAAGAAGACTTGAGAAATTACCTCAAGAGAAAGGAACAGAATGCTGAAGCCGAGGTTACCTCACCCGATAAGCCGAGGACACCGTTTTCGGTAGAACTGGACAAATTTGAGGCACCAAAGAGATTCAGTATGCCGAGGTTTCAAATATACGATGGTAAGTCAGACCCTAACTTCCACGTTGGATTATTCTTGAACTCAATGGCATTATACAGTGGAAACGAGCCGTTGCTCTGCAAAGTGTTCCCCTCGTCCTTTGGGGAGATTGCATCAGATTGGTTCCACAAACTGCCAAAGGGAAGCGTGAAGACTTGGAAGGCCTAGCCGAGATGTTTGTGGCCAGGTTCATGACAAACAAGCTGCAGCCATTAAGGGTGGACGCATTGATGGCCCTGAAAATCAGCAAGGATGAAGGTCTTAGGGCTTATGCAAAAAGATACTACGAGGTGTTCAATCGAATACCCGAATGCAACCAAGAAGTGGCGGTCATGTCTTTCAAGAACGGCCTGAAAGATGAGTGTCCATTACGGAAGTCCTTGGCAAAGACATTACCGAAAAGCATGGAGGAGCTCATGGCAAGAATCGAGAAGTATGCCAGAGCCGAGGAAAATACGTCGGGGAATAAAGAGATAAAACAAGAAAGGACCAACGGCTCGCCAAAGCAAGGCCGAGGTAACAACGGGTTCAACAAACAAGAAACGGAATGGAGGGCCAAACAGGCAGCAACGACTGTGTTCCGAATCTCGGTCCACAAAGTCCTGGATCAAATCCGAAACCAACCCTATTTCAAAGCACCGGCAAAGACCCCAGGAGAATACATGAGAAGGAACATTGGTAGGCATTGTGCTTACCACAATGAGGAAGGGCACCCAACCCAGGGCTGCAGAGCCCTAAGAGCACACTTAGAGGACTTAGTGAGACAAGGCCATCTGAGAGACCTTGTCGATGAAACCAGGACAAGAGAGGAACATGCAAGATTGCCTCAAGCACCAGCAGCCACACCTCCCCCAGCACAGCAACCACAGGCAGGGGGACCACGGGTGGTTAACGTGATCCACTCAAGGGTCAACGAGAACGAAGTCAGAGGAGAAACCCAGAGGGTAAGGCATTTACAGCATGTCTACCAAGTCGGGGAAAAGAAACATCGGCCAGAGGAGTGCCAAGGACCGATGATAGCTTTTACTGAAGCCGACCTAGAGATGGTCCAACATCCGCATAATGATGCCTTGGTAGTATCCCTCCAGGTTGGGGAGTGCCAAGTGAAGCGCATCTTGATTGATCAAGGTAGCTCTTGCGACATCATGTACGTTAGATGTTACAAGGAGCTGGGCCTTCACCCAGATGACATGGAAGGATCCAATGGCCCGATGGTCGGCTTCAATGGAACGCCGACATGGCCACTAGGCGCAACAAGTTTGGAAGTACAAGCCGGCACAAAGAAAATCAAGACAGAATTCATTGTGATTGATACACCTTCACCTTACAACATCATCTTGGGAAGGCCATGGTTGCATGCAATGGGGGCAGTTCCCTCAACGTTGCATCAACTATTGCGGTTCCCAACAGAGCACGGGATTGAAGAAGTCAGAGGAGATCAACTGCAGGCAAAAAATTGCTCCATGGCAGCAATGAAAACTACCTGCAACATTCAAGAACCAGGGAAGGCAGAGATTGAAGATGAGGACATGGAGGTCCTAGATGATGTCAGCAAGGAGCCAGCCGAGAAAAGTGAAGAAACACTAAAGAAAATCCTCGTCTAGGAGAGCAATGAAGAACACTTCTTTCTTCTCGGCTCAGGCTTAGCCGAAGAAGAAGAAAGGGAACTTGAAGCTTTTTTTAGAACAAACATAGAGGTGTTCGCCTGGACACCTTATGAAATGCCTGGCATTGACCCCGAAGTCACATGTCACAGACTGAACGTCGACAGGTCGGCCAAACCTGTAATACAACGAGCCAGAAGACCGACGTTGATGCACGTCGAAGCAGTGGAGGAAGAAGTAGATAGACTTCTGGAAGCCAGGGCCATCAGAGAAGTCAATTATCCGACATGGCTATCAAACACTGTGGTGGTAAAGAAGAAAAATGGTAAATAGAGGGTCTGCGTAGATTTTACAAGCCTGAACAAAGCCTGTCCCAAAGACAGCTTTCCTCTGCCCAAGATTCACCAGCTGGTGGATGCCACATCTGGACATGGAAGGATGAGCTTTCTGGATGCTTATAGGGAGTACCACCAGATAGCCATGTAACCCCCAGATGAGGAGAAGACAGCATTCATCACCCCAAAAGGCCTGTACTGTTACAGAGTAATGCCTTTTGAGTTAAAAAACACAGGAGCGACTTACCAAAGGCTGGTAACCAAGATGTTCAAACACCTGATTGGCCCAACAGTAGAAGTCTACATCGATGACATGGTCGTGAAGACCAAGGAGCCTAGGGGTCATCTGCTGACCTAAAAGAGGTCTTTGAAATCCTCAAAACATATCGGCTCCAACTCAACGCATCAAAGTGCGCGTTTGGAGTTGGATCTGGTAAGTTCTTAGGTACCTGGTGACAAGAAGAGGCATTGAGGCCAGCCCAGATCAGATCAAGGCCATCCTAGATTTACAGAGCCCGATATCGGCAAAACAGGTACAGATGCTTACCGAAGGGCCGCAGCCCTAAACAGGTTCATAAGCAGAAGCTCAGACAAATGTAAACCTTTCTTCAACCTGGTAAAAAAGCCACGGATTTCCTTTGGACAGAGGAATGTGAGGCCGCGTTGGCCGACCTAAAGAAGTACCTGACTACGACTCCAGTCCTCTCAACACCTGAACCTGGGGAAGAGCTGTTTTTGTACTTAGCAGTTTCAGAACACGCAGTAAGTGCGGTGTTAGTCCGAGAAGAAAAAGAGCAAAAGGCTGTTTACTATGTAATCAAAACCTTGGCCAACGCAGAAACAAGGTATCTACCCCTAGAGAAATTAATGCTAGCCTTAGTGATGGCTTCAAAGAAGTTGAACCATTACTTTCAGGCGCACAAGATTATAGTGCTAACAGAGCACCCTTTGAGACCCTTGTTACAGCAAGGAGACTTAACTAGAAGGATAGCAAGATGGGCAGTGGCCTTGGGCCAGTACGACCTGGAGTTCAGGCCGAGAACGGCAATTAAAGGCCAAGTTTTGGCCGACTTTGTAGCCGAGTTCACCCCGGAATCCAACGAACATCAGGCTCCGTTGAGCCCAGATGAACGTTGTCCCAGCAAGCAAGGAGAATCCCAGCCAAAGGCAAAAGAACAAAGGAAGGAAAAACTCAGACCCTGCAGCATCTACATCGGCGACTCCTTCAGACTGTTTGTCGATGGAAGTTCAAACCGACAAAGAGCGGGGGCAGGAGTACTACTGATATCTCCAGATGGAGAAATAATAGAACAGTCCATCCGTTTGGGGTTTAAGGCCTCAAAGAATGAAGCAGAATACGAAGCATTAATTGCATGGCTAAAGCTGGCAGCAGCAGCAGAAGTAGATGAGGTAATAGTTTTTTCTGATTCACAGCTTATTGTTAACCAGTCAACAGGAGAATTCACTGCCAGAGACGAAAGGATGTCGACATATGCAAAAGAAGTCATCAGATTGGCAGCCTTATTTCAGAACTGCCGATTACTCCAAGTAAGCTGAGATGATAACAGCCACGCCGACACGTTGGCAAACCTGGCAAGTTCAATGCAGACTGGAAAAACAAGGACAATTATGATTGACTATATGTCGGGCCTGAGCATAGAACCACAGAACACAGAGCAGAAAGCAATGTGTGTGGACATGGGGCCAAGCTGGATGGATGCAATTGTTGCATTCTTGAAAGAAGGAAAGCTGCCAGAAGATCGCAAGGAGGCACATAAGGTCAGATTGAAGTCGGCAAGATTCAGTCTCACAGCGGATGGACATCTCTACAGAAGGTCATTCACTGGACCCCTCTTAAGGTGCGTACACCCTTTGCAGGTTGAAGATTTTTTATATGAAATACATGAAGGAGTTTGTGGAAGCCACGCTGGAGGCAGATCACTAGCTCACAGGGCCATTACCCAAGGGTATTGGTGGCCCTACATGCAAAAAGATGCAGAAGCATACGTGAAGAAGTGCGAACAATGCCAAAGGTTTGCACCTTTGATACACCAGCCAGCTACTGACCTGAATCCAGTATCCAGCCCTTGGCCGTTTGCCCAGTGGGGCATGGATCTTGTTGGACAACTTCCCCAGGCAACTGGGCAAAGAAAATACTTGTTGTAGCAACAGATTACTTGACGAAGTGGATAGAGCAGAACCTCTTGCCAAAATCCGAGATGTGGACGTCAAGAACTTCATATGGAGAAACATCATCACCAGATTTGGCATTCCAAGAGCCATAGTTGCCGACAACGGAACGCAGTTTGACAGCAAACTCATCAAGAACTTTTGTGCGAAATTCAAAATCAAGAATTACTTTTCAACACCAAGTTTTCCCCAAAGTAATGGACAAGCAGAAGCATCCAACAAAAGAAGAGGCTGCAAGCAGCAAAAGGAAAGTGGGTAGACGAATTACCCAACGTGCTTTGGGTATATCAGACTACGCCGAGAAGATCAACAAGGGAATCCCCCTTTGCCATGGCTTATGGCACAGAAGCAGTCATTCCACTAGAAGTTGGCATTCCAAGGATCCGAACCCAGGGAGTTGAGAATGGGACTAATGACATACTCTTAGCCCGAGATCTGGATCTTTTGGAAGAACGAAGAGAGAAAGCTGCAATTCAGCTCGCAGTATACCAGCAACAGCTTGTCAGAGCTTACAACAAGAAGGTCGATCCAAGGGATTTTCAAGTCAGCGACCTAGTCCTGAGAAAAGTTGTCGGCAACAAGAAGGATCCCAGAGAGGGCAAGCTTGGCCCAAACTGGGAAGGACCCTACAGAATCACTTCGGTGTTAGGCAATGGGGCTTATCGACTTGAAGATAATGAGGGCAAAGCATTGCCTAGACCATGGAACACTTGTAATCTGAAATTTTTCTATCATTAGATGTTCCTTATTTTTTTTTTTCAACGTCATCAATAAAATCATAGCAGAATTCCTCTACACTGATAAAAGATGTGCAATATTATTTCTGAATAATGGAACCCAAGTGGAACTCAAGTTCACATTGGGGGCAAAGAGAAGAATATGCTTAACACTTGTTGAAATTTGTAGCAATTTACAAGTTGAAGTTAAGCCGAGATTATTCTTTATCTTCACTTTTGAAATTTGTAGCAATTTACAAGTTGAAGTTAAGCTGATTCCTTATCTTCGCTTGTTGAAATTTGTAGCAATTTACAAGTTGAAGTTAAGCTGATTCCTTATCTTCACTTGTTGAAATTTGTAGCAATTTACAAGTTGAAGTTAAGCCGAGATTACTGTTTCTCTTCGCTTGTTGAAATTTGTAGCAATTTACAAGTCGAAGTAAAGCCGAGGTTATTGCTTAAACACTTGTAGAAATTTACAAGTTGGTTAACCCGAAGAAGATGCTTAACACTTGTTGAAATTTGTAGCAATTTACAACCATGACGTTAAGCCGACATATGATCATCTGTTGAAATTTGTAGCAATTTACAGGTTGAAGTAAAAGCTAAGTATATTGTTTAAACACTTGTTGAAATTTATAGCAATTTACAAGTAGATCATTGTTTAGCACTTGTTATAACTTGAGGAAAGTCCATAAGTTGAAATTAAAACAGTATGTGTTTTACACTTGTTAAAATTTATGAAAAGTTTGCAGGTCAGTATCTTGCCGAAGTAAAACTTATAGTTATTATACCCGAGGTAAGTAACCCCGAAAAGATTGCACAAAGGAGGCAAAGTATGAAAGGCATACAAAATATTCTAAGTATAGAATCATGCAGAAACAGACAAAGAAAAGACAAGAGAGTGTAGGCACTCGAAGAAAGATAGTTATATTAAAGCATTCAACAAAAAACAGGAGGCACATCGGCCACATAAAGAAGCTTATACTACCTAAGAAACAAAAAAGTACAAACAACACCCTAGTTATGATTCCTCAGCCTTAGGAGCAAGTTGGGTTTGGACCTCGGCAGATTCTTGAAGAACTACTTCGGCCGCCTTCTCCGCTGCAAGTTCTGCATCAATCTCGGCAAGAGTTTTGTCAATACTCTTGTCAACTTGAGGAACGTCAGATGAAGCGTGCTCAGGAGTAGTTTCCTTGGCAACCTCATCACCCACTTCATCTTGAGTTAAGTCCATGATTTGCTCAGTTGAAGGAAGGGACTTGGCCCCAACAGCATCCTTGGATTTCCTTACTAAGGCCTCATCCTCGTCCTCATCTCCATCTTCGTCCTCGGATTCAGAAGCATCCTCAGTTTGACTTGGAGGTGGAGGTGGTGGGAATGGAAGAGGGATAGCATCGGCATTGCGGAAGGGTGAATCAGCAGGGAGATCAAGTTTTTTTATCAGGGACATCCAACCAAGGGAGAAGCCCCTGTTGCATGCTTGCCTAACTTGTAGTATATATTCCTCAGTGACGTCGGCCATACCCTAAGAGTAAGCCTTTTCATCGGCCGCCTTGATTTCGGTCTTTAGTGGCCAGGGCCTCCTGAAGCTCTTTTTCAGCTTGAGCCATTTTTTCCTCGGCCTCTTTTTTCTGCGCTTCAGCAACATTCTTAATAGCTTCAGCAGCATCAGCCTTCTCCTCGGCTTCAGTCTGAGCTTTGAGAGTAGCCTCAGCCTGGTCCTCCAACTTCTTCATTTTTGATTGGAGACTTTTATTAATTTTTTGAAGGGTAGAAAAGTCCCTCTTCATGTCGGCCAACTTCTCCCTAGTCTCAAAAGATTGTATGGAGAAGGCATGGGCATGCTGAACAGCCTAAAAAAGCATAAAGCAAAATGTTATTACAAAATTTACAAGTATGAAAAGATGAAGAAAGACGGATTACCAAGTGAAGAAACTTACTTGAACACAGCGTTGAAGCATCAGAGCATAATTTTCGTACTCGCTCATCTCGGCATTCTTTTCCAGATCACCTGGGAGAAGTAGAGCTGTACTAAGAGCAACGCCGACATTGATGTCATCGGCACTATCACTAGCCAAGACAGGCTTATTCTCCAAAGTGATCTCGGGTGTCCAAGGGACTTTCGGTATTTTTGACCTCGAGGTCGTCGCAGACGATAACCTCGGCTTCTGATTTTGTGGATTCTGATGGCTGGGTTTCTGCCCGCCTCTTCCCAGCAGAAGGTTGAGACTTGTCGCTTTCAGCCAGTTTGGAGATAGGTAAAGTATCCTCAGATTCAACCTGAGTTACTTTAGCCTTTGGCTGAGCTTTCTTGGTTCTTTTCGGCTTCGGTGGAGGCATGGTTTGCGATGGTTGAGCGTCAACATCGGTAGGGAGGTCGGCTAAGAGATCTTCGGCAACAGGTTTCAGGCAACCCATCTCAGCAGTTCGGACAAGTCTACGCCGCCTTTTCTGTTCAGGTATTGGGATCAAGTATGGAGCCAAAGTTGATGGCTGATCAGCTGGATCCGATGTTGATCCTTGATCTGTTCGGGATACAGACACAGTTTGGGTTATGGCAGAAGGTGGAGAAAGGCTTTTCTTCTTCTTTTTAGGAACGTCGGGCAAAATCGACTTGTATGTTGGAATGAAGTTAAGTAGCAAAGGCGCTTTCCTTTTCTGGACTGGCAAGTCCAAAAGTTTCTTCAAATCCTTGCTTGGGACGTAGGATTGGCGAAAGCTTTTCGGTGGCTTATGAACATCTGCAAGAAGAACAGACATTAGAAACAGACAGAGTATTGAGGACCTGAAAAGAAACAACTAAGTATTGACACTGGGGTCTTACCCTTGCCCTCTTTAACTGACCGAGGAAGAGGGTAGAGATGGACATCCTCGTCTGGGGCAAACTCCCAATTTCCCGAGGTAATGAGATAGTCATCTCCAGCCCCCTTGTTGGAGTCTGGGAGGTCGGCTACAATTTTGAACTCTGTAGACCTCGGCTTTAGGTAATAGACGTAGCCTTTTTCTTTCAGATTGAGGGCACACATGGTGTAACAGTACTGAATATCAACTAAAGTTATCCTAACATTCTCCTGTTTGGCTAAGGCTATAATACCATTAATCACTCAATAAGAGTTAATGGTAAGTTGCATGGGGTTCAACTTATAATAATGGAGAACTTCACGAAAAATGGGATTAAGTGGAAGCCGAAGTCCACATTCAGTAAAAGCAACAATAGGAAAGGGCATCGTATCATCTGTGGGCATGATAGAGTCGTCATCCCCAGCCAGTCTCAGATAGACGTCGGCAGGAATGGCGAACTCTTCCCTAAAGTATTCAAGTTTGGTTGGGGTATCTACCCTATGTTTCCACATGCCCATAATGTCGGCGTAAAGGTATTCGACTTCAGAAAGGGGATGTTCTTAAAGGGTTTTTATGACCTCGGCAGAACCTAGGTAAATACTGGTAAGGGTTGTTTCAGTTTTTTCTAAGAATTGGTAGGTTCTATAAACAAATCCCAAAACTGAATCTATGAAGGCAAAGATTGGGGACAGATCTGGAAGGAAACACAGAAACAAGAAACAGAGAATGAAGTTTCAGAATCAAGAACAGAGGTAGGGTTCTCAAAAGTATAAAGAATACAAGAGATATAGGGTCAAGAACAGTGACAAAAAAGTGGTGAAACAGTGCAAGTGTTCAAGACATGGTCAAAAGCAAAATTAAAGCATTTCAGATATGTGGTTCGCAAGATAGATGATTGAACAAAACAGTAATGGCAAACTAATAAGAATATCGAAGGTGTTAAGAACGAAAGGAACGGTGGCTTACCAGGAAAAATGAAGCCGGTATAAAGATTGCCGAAGTCAGGCGACGGTTGCAGACACAACAGAATGACGAAAGCTTCACTGGAATGAAATAATGATAGTAGTTGCAGAGCTTGAGGTTTGAGCAATGGCAGATTCAAGGGAAAGAGTTTAGAGAGAGAGAGAAAGTAAGTAAAATCGATTGCAAAAGTGAAGAGACAAAAGCAAAAGGCAAAAGTTTTGTCAAAAAACTTGAAACGGCGGAAAAAATAGAAGCATTTAATACGCCTGGAATATCGTATGCGTCAGACGGCGCAGACAGATGCAAGACGGCTTACAAGCGCGTCACAGACACGAACCAATGAAGGTGAAACGCGTAAGTAGAACGGTTGAAAAGTGATGCATGACAGCTCATGCGCGTAAAAGAGTTCATTAGAATTCTTGTTCTTAGAAAAAGACATGTCGGCCTGAAATGAACGACCTCGGCTGAAGAGTTCTTATGCCGATATACTGGAAAGAGGAATGGTATAGGTTCCATCACCTCAGAATGCCAAGGTAATAGAACCTAGGAGGCAGTTGTGGGGATATATTTTCAGAGTACCAACACGTGGCAAGGTGACGCCGACGTGTTAGCCGAGGTGCCACGGGTCGTGGTAGTTATGCCGAGGTAATTTCGGAGTTGCCGAGGTTATCTGCGAGAATATCGGAATCCGAGATAAGCGGATAAGGGACAAGAGTCCTGAAATGAAGAAAGACTTCAGGATGGATAAGGGTAATACTCTTAGGGAGTTTTATCCTTATCTCTTAAGAAATCCAAAGTAAGTACTGAATTGGAGTCCATAGAAGTCAGGCTTCTAGTGGGACTAGGATTGAGTAAATTATAAAAGAGAGGCACCCCGTGGGTCTAAGGTACGCAATTGATACTTTGAGCATTGTTTTAGCACTATTGATTATCTTTGAGAGATATACTGACTTGATCGTCGGAGGGCCCCCGGGTGGAAGAACCACCACCAGAGCCTTCTCTTTCTGTGCAGACAGCAGGGTGCCATCTATTCTGCCTGTGTTCTACAGCTGAATTACTAAGGTGGGCAGTGTGATCGGAAAATCACTCACACAATTTGATATTTGTTTGATTGTGTTTTTACATAAAGATGATAGATTAATTTTAATTATTTTGATTAGTTATATATGTAAGGTTTAGGATTAGTTATATATGTAAGGTTTAAGATTTTTAGATGATTGATTGATTTTAATTATTTTGATTAGTTCTGTGTGTAAGATTTGGGATTTTTAAATGATTGCTTGATTTTAATTATTTTGATTAGTTGTGTTTGCCAGTTTTAGAGTTTTTATATGGATTTATTTTATGGTTGTAATCACACTCATGATTATATGAAATTAAAATTAATTAGGAACCCATAGATAAATTCCTTATACTCCACCATGACTCCATGGATTGTTGTTTTATTTGAGTGCTGGTGAGAAATAGTGTATAAAAAAAAGTGAGGATTACGAGATTTATTTAAATGCTTTAGGCTTGGCATTGTTATGTTTGTTCTCAAGAATGAGATGTTTTGTATATGTATATTGTTGCCTCGTTCTCATGAGTAGACGAGTGCTTTGATTTATGCGTGTACGTATATGTTAACCATCCGGGGAGTGTGAGTTAAACTCGGGACGATATCCCCATGCAAGTTTGGCTTCAGAGTGGTGTTAGGTATACGGGAGGCACATGGGATATATGTGTAGACCGGAAGTGGAGGGCCGAAGTGGTAGAGTTAAGATATAAATAATTTAATTAGGAGTTTATTGTTATAGTGTGAATTGTACTGATTTGTTCATGTTGAAAAATAGAAAACGACCTCGATAAATTATGAAATTTGAGCAGAGGCATGTATACGTGATTCTAGACAATTTTTATGTTTTAACTTTTTATTAAAAAGATCAATTAGAACTTATAATCGGATGATCTTGGTTATTGTCGATTTGATTCACTTTAGAAATGCAGATTTTAGGGGCTGTTTTAACCCAGGAAACAAGCTCATTTTTACTAGTTTCGCCTAAACTGAAGTAAAACATTATTCTGCACACTTTTAGTGTTTTGAACTTTTTCGAAAAAAAATCATTTTATGGCAGTTTTTGTTCGTTTTTTAGCTTCAGATTTTTTGATTGAATTCCGTTTAGGTTTTTCTATCAAGCTTTTCTCTCAACCTGTTGAGTTTCTGTTAAATCCGTTCTCGTTGTCTTTTAGGAAATTTGATTCTATACAACTTTTGTTCTTTGAGTTTTGGTCAATTCGAATTATTTAAGCATGAAACGGTGCATTTTTATACTTCTTCAGCAAGTTACTTATAATTAAATTATATTAACTTTATTTTTTTACAGAATGGTGGGTCTTACTAACTTTTTTATGTAGGGCTGACCCACCATATTTTTATTTCTATTTTGTTTATTTTATAATCAATTTATATTTCGTTGTGTACGAATAAGAAACTAAATGCCACTGTATCTCGGGAAACTACACATTCGACTCAATGCAGTTGAAACTACTTGTCTTGTCCCATAATAAGTATTAAATGTATTTTTGTTTGTATCTGGTGGACACGTAGGTGTTAAATCTTGTACTCATACCAGTATACTTGTATATTGACCCGTTTTATCTCTTGGCAACTCGGGTGCGTTCTGTTTGAGCGCAATCGAGCTTCCTTTGCAGGAATAATTGGGGCTACGGTGGTGATGTGGAATTACTATAGTGTTGGACTTGTCGTTTGGACTTCTTTTGTTTTCTTGAGCTTAGGATTGATATTAGTTTATATATTTATTATTTTTTTATGACTTTAGTATTAGAATAATTTGGCATGGTTTGTAATCGTACTTTATTTAAGTTGTTTTGACTAGTTGTTACCTTAATATTGAGGTATTGATTAGTTATGAGATTATGATGGATGGTTTGGTTGGCGTTTAGTTTTTTTTTGTTTCACCCCTAGGATTTGGATGATGGAATATTGATTGGGGTTGAGTCCTAATTTAATATTCAATTGTCCAAATTTTAAGACGTGACAACAACTGAAATGCAGCAGTCCTCATTTGAGTAAGTTTAAAAATGATTTTTTTAGTAAATTTAGACACTTAAAAATAAAAGCAAAAGATAAATGATAACAAAATCCACCTTCTCTTACCCCTTTGACCTCCACTAATTTAGGCAACCCTATCATCATGAGATGGTCACAAAACTTAAGTGGAAATGGGATTCTCTCCCTCCCTCTCATGGCCACATTGTCTTGGGGGTCCTTATTTCTTTAAACTTATAGATCTTCGGTGACCAAGACATGTTTTAGGTGCACCTGGCCCAAAAAGACCCCCCCTAAACTACATCAACTGCACTTAAAAGGATACCCATCTCAGACACACACACTAAAAAAAAAATAAAAATTTAAAAATTTTTTAAAAAAAAGAAAAAAAATACCCATCAATGCATAACTACTTATTAGTCATTACAGTTACAGTAGTGTTTGTTAATGATGCCAAATAAAATGGTAAGAAACTGTACCCTTTAAAAGATTGCTGAACATGTGATAATCAATCTAAGGAAATCTTGTTTAGAAAGTGCTGTCTCCAACATTGAAAAGCAAGCTTTTGAATCTGCTTGCTTTTCCACCAATTAATTGATGAATTGGATTTTGTGGAAAGTACAGTGAATTTCTGTTAGTGATTTCAGCTTTCTATTATTTAATATTCAATACACAAAACCAATTTTTTTAATTGCTAGTCAAGCTTGAGCAATGCTCGGTTGCAATTCAAAGTAGATAACACATGTTAATTGAGTTTTATTTATTAAGGAGTTTATATGAAAAACACTTTTAAAAGGAAGGTTCACATCTAATATAAAATTTTAGGATGTGGTGAAAGGGATAAGTTCTGCTCCATATTTCATCTCTTATATATATTCATACTTTTCTTATGAGTTCCAATTCGGACTCACATTGATAATCTAAATTGTTTACTTCATAAGCCCCACAATAAAGGTTATTTATGTAAAAATTAAAATTATCGAACAACTATAAATATAAAAATAAATAGCATTTTATTTTGTAAAATAGCTAGTTTAATTTTACAATCCTATTTACTTTCATTTTATAAAATAAAGGGTGATTTGTTTTTGTGTTTATAACTGCCTGATAAATTTAATTTTTTTACATATATATATATATATATATATATATATATGTAACCTTTACTGTGAGACTTTCAAAATAGACGGTTCGGATTTTCGATATGAGTCTGAATTGAGACACAAAAAAAGAGAATGAATGAGTACTGAGAGATGCAAGTATGGAGGAAAATTTATCCCGTGGTGAAAAGTTAACAATAAGGATTAACCTGTTGGTTAAAAACTCTGCATTTTATTAGAAAGTTGGGGATTGTTGAGGTTTTTATTTTATTTTTATTGTGACATTGTATTAGTGAACTTTGTTATATAATTAAATATTTAGTTGAATAACTATCATTATATAAATTATTAAAAATAAAACAAAGAATTGGCAATATCTCTTGAATACATCATAATCAATCATTGAATTAGGAAAAGGACTATTGAAATCTAACATGCAAATTTATGCCAGATTAGACTACACATACTTTTCTCCCAGCCCTACACTAATGAAAGCTATGCGTAGGCTAATTAGGCTTTAATTTTAAATTCAGGAAAGCTGATTTTAAACAATCATAGAGAACTAACTAAGGTCAACTTACGCTACCGGTTGGTAGTTCGAAATTTAGAGGTCCGAATGATCCTAAATTTTTATATAAGGCAACAAAAAAAAAACAAGGTAAAAAAAAAAAGAAAAAAAAAACAATTTTTTCTAAAAAAGGAAATTAAGGCCATTAAAACCACACTTTTTAGGACCACAAATCTTTATTCGTCAACTTATTACAATTTCCCTACATAGATCAACCAAAAAATTTGCGACTGGCATATGTCTTGTTTTCCCATTGGCTAATTACATGCAACATTCCATTAGAAAAATGCTTCATATAGTTTTTTTTTTTTTTCTTTTTCTTTTTCTTTTTTTTTTTAAAAAAAAATCTCTTTTCTCACTATAGACAAAACTAAGTTGGTCTTATGTACATGTATTGATGTGGCCCATTGCTTTGTGTCTAAGTGTTAAAAAATTAAGGTGAGAAATAAGATTATGTATAATATTACTCTTTCAATTAAGGATAAATTACACTCACCACCTTGAGATTTGAAAAAAATACGATCAGTTTCATATTTTTGACGTAATTACTCTAATCTCGTTTTTTAGTATGGTTAAATAGACTGAAACTATTGTCAATGGTAAGTAGACACTAATAAATAGAGATAAATATACATTTTATTTGGAAAGTGATGACAACATTTTTTATATTTTTTTTTTCATTCATACGACTAATGAATTATTCGTGAGAAATTACTTAAGTTTTATGTGAATTAAAATTCTAAGACAAGTTTGCTATGATGCTGTCGTCATCCATTTCACTTTATTGATGTATTATCTTTTTGTACATTTAATTTTTCTTCATAAAGGTTTTTTTTTTTTTTCACTAATAAAAATATATATATAATGTGATACTAATTTTATTTTTTACAAATATCAAGAAAGATGAATGTAATTTGAAGTAGCTGAGAATCGTTTTCGAGGGTCAATGTAGACATTCGCCACGACACAATCTTCATCAAAGCAAGCAATATCCTTAAAAGCAAGTAGTCCAATTATGGGTCAATCAATTAAAATTTAGGTTAAATTATCAGCATGTCCTAATATTTCAATTTAATTCTTGTTAAGTTATATTAATTCGTCGCTGAAAATTAATCCTATCGAAATCGTCACTAAAAATGAATTTTTGTGATGATTTTTTGAATCTGTCGCTAAAAATTAGCAATTAACGATATTTTTTCTACCACGATTTTATAAGTTTGTTATTAAAATTGACAATTAGTAATTTTTCTTTTATAATAAAAAGATCGCTAATTATTATAGGATCTATTAGACAATAAATTCACTTATTAGGACCTACACGCAAGTTTTCCATAAATCTAATAGTAAGTAATTTATTTTTCAGGAATGTTAAATAGTTAAAACTTTTTAAGTCTAAATTTATCTATAATAATGTGAAAAGAAAATTAACTCTTACATGATTGAGTTTGTATTAAATTAAAATTAATACATAATATGTCATGCCGTGCATCAAATTAGTGAAAGAATTTTAGAAGTTTCAAACATTTTCCTTTTTTCTTTTTTTTTCATATTATGTGATAAATTTAGGATTAATTCTAGTAATAAATTGTGTTTTTGAAAAAAAAAATATACAATCATTTTTATTTATGATTTAGAAATTACTCATGAGCCATTAACATTTTACCCTACCAAATTGCTGTAGATGCTACCTTCTTTGGACATCGACTTTCAATTTTTAATTATTTTTTTATTATTATTTAGACATTCACTTTATTCTCAATTCTACGCTCATTCCCTAAATTCTAATTCTAATGTTAATCCTAATCCTAATTCTAATCATGATCCTAATCCTAATCTTTATCCCTAATTTATAAATAAAAAAAAATTTAATTAATTATTTAAGCCTTCATCTTTAGGGATTGTTTAGAATGTTCTAAATAAGTGCACTTTTTGACTTTTTATATAAAAAAAAAGTGTAAAAAAATATAAAGAAAATATTGATTGATGTGATTAAAAAAAATAAAAAGATAAAAAATATGAATTTATTTAGCCTTTCCAAACAAGGCTTTATTCGTCCATGCCACCCCGTTCAATGAACCCCCTCTCATGTGCAAACCCCTTTCCTTCCTCCCTATGGCAACCCTCTATTGGCGACTCCTCTTTTGTCACCTCTAAGAGAGAGATTGACGGGAAAGTGTTGTGGGAGTTTGGAACGGGCAGAGAATGATGGAAATTGAAGGGAGGCTAGCAGGGCTAGAGAGTAGATGGGTGGGGGAGATGGCCTAGGAGTGTGGAAATGATGGGAAGGAGGGGTTGAATGGAGTGGGTAGTAGAGGTGAATAGTGGATATTTTGATTCGTTTAAATTGATTGAACTAAATTAATTCGTCGTATTTTGGATGGATGCGTAATGATTAGTAGACAGTTGTGAATTTATTTTTTTCAATTTGTCTAGTTTTGGAAGGATGGCGGATTTAAATTTCCTTTGACCGTAACCGAATCACTAAACTGCGGGCATCCCTAGTGATTTATAAGATTTTGTATTTTTAATTTGTTTATATATTTTGTTTGTATTTTCAATCAAAAATAGTTTAAATATTTTGATATATTTTTAATTTGGAAATCATTTTATCAAATGACAAGTGTTAATATTTAGTATTTTGTGTGAAAAATATAAGGTTTAATTTTTCATTATCAAATTAAATAGTTTTTTAATATAAAAAAGTAATGAAATAATTTTGATAATGCATAGTTTTTTTATATGTAGTTATTATTGGTATTTGACAATTTCCTTGATAATCTTTTGGTTATGTTGATAAGTTGTTATATTATGTTCAAAATTTCTAAAAGTTTAAACCGCAAAACCGATTTGCATCCATCCGCAAACCCTCCAATCCGCTCAATCTGCATCCGTCAATTCGGCAGAATGATGCGGATTAATTTTTTTCAACTTGCCAATTCGACGGATGGATGACGAATTAAAAGTTTCCCGACCGTAACCGAACCGCGAACACTCCTAGGCTCCATTTGTTTTCAGAGATAGAATGAAGGGGATTGATAGTGAAGAGATTAATAGTGAGGGGATTAGTAGAATTATATTTGTCTTCATAGTGAGGGGATTAGTAAATTTGTGTTTGTTTTGTTAGTGAGGGGATTATTAAATTATTTTTATATAAAATAATAAAACAAATAAAATTATGATTTTTAATTAATAAAAAATACAAAAACATTAAACATTAATGTTTTAAAAAAAATGACCAAGTAAAAAAAAATAAAATTCAGTTGACCGGTTGACCGGCCGGACGTCCCAACAGATGTCCAACAACTCACTAAGCTGACATATTATTTTTGTAATACCACCTCTTCGCCCGAACTATCAATTCGTTTGCTCAAGGCCCATCCTAATCCGAACGGACTACTAATCGAGAGGGCACAAACAAAACAAACATGAGCTACATGCATTGTTCATCCATCACAGTCCACTCCGAACTGTGATGGCGCTCAAACAAACGGGGCCTAGTGGCTAGGGTGGAGGTAAGGTTGAGATTTGATGATACCAGTTTTGTCGGAGGAGGAATGGGTCGGACAGGGCCCGGAGCTCCACAGGATGATTGAACTTCGTCTTCCCAATTGTACCTGCACCAACTGATGATGATACCAGTTTTGTCAGAGGATGAATGGGTCGGACAGGGCCCGGAGCTCCACAGGATGATTGAACTTCGTCTTCCCAGTTGTACCTGCACCAAGTCCGTCAAGAAAGAACCCGGAGGTGGGGTTCCTTCTGGAGGACCCTCCGATGTTTAAGTTAGAGGAGTCTCTAGTATAAAAATGGAAGCTTTTAGCTTCAGGAGGAAGAAGTAGATGGTTAGAGAGAGAGTGATTACTTGTATATATATTGATTTCTTTCATACCTTTCTGGCGTCTTCTTCTTGTCTGGCCCTTGGGCCTAAGTTGGGTTAGGAATTGTTTGGATAGCCCATTGGGCCACTTATTTGGGGCTATGCCCATCAGTAGACACCAAAACGCCTCAGTCAAACTGAGTACAAACTTACGGTACGAGCTAATCCATCAGCCGACTGCCCAGGTCCTCGACCGACCTTCCAAAGGCCTCAGCCTCGGTTGCATTGCTCTACACAAGGGCTAGCACTTTACATTCCTCACAATTTTGCACATGCCGACTCCTCTCGGTGCACGCAGTCTGCGCCGCTTTGCGCCGGCCCAAAATCTCCAACTTTACTCCCTTTAACTCTCACTGCGCCTTGCCCAGTTGGTTTTTGAGCGGTCCTACCTCTATCGCAGCACCCACGTATTTGCACAATAAATTTGGCCACCGTCGCCCTGCCTCCTTCCGTGACTTGGGGGACTACTTTACTCTTTCTTATTCCCTTCGTTAGACTAAAGCTACACTCGGGAATAAGGGACTACTGATGGGCATAGCCCCAAATAAGTGGCCCAATGGGCTATCCAAACAATTCCTAACCCAACTTAGGCCCAAGAGCCAGACAAGAAGAAGACGCCAGAAAGGTATGAAAGAAATCAATATATATACAAGTAATCACTCTCTCTCTAACCATCTACTTCTTCCTCCTGAAGCTAAAAGCTTCCATTTTTATACTAGAGACTCCTCTAACTTAAACATCGGAGGGTCCTCCAAAAGGAACCCCACCTCCGGGTTTTTTCTTGACGGACTTGGTGCAGGTACAACTGGGAAGACGAAGTTCAATCATCCTGTGGAGCTCCGGGCCCTGTCCGACCCATTCCTCCTCCGACAAAACTGGTATCATCATCAGTTGGTGCAGGTACAACTGGGAAGACGAAGTTCAATCATCCTATGGAGCTCCAGGCCCTGTCCGACCCATTCCTCCTCCGACAAAACTGGTATCATCAAGATTAAAAAAAATTACACGAATAAAATTATTTTCAAAAATAAATAAATAAAGAAAGTGAGCTTCCAATGAAAGAAATATTTTGATTCTTAGTCGCACTTCAATTTAAAATTAACCAAATTTTCATGTACGGAATATCAAAATTACCCTTTGAGAACAAAGTTTATTTTAGAAATAATATTGAATATCATTTATTATCACTTGATACTTGTTAAATTATATCTTAAAATTTATAAAAAAAAATATTAAATTTTATAATTTTAATAAATAATATTAAGTGAGGAGACTACGGAGTGTTTTGGAAAATTGATTAAAAATTAACTTTTTAATTTTTTAATTTATTTTGTCTTTTTATGAGTAAGTTATGTAAAAAATAATATAACTTAAAATGAATTAAAAGTTAAAAACTAACTTTTAACTAACTTCTTAAAAGAGGCCTACATTCCGAAACTATTATATAAGTTTGAAGGGCGTTAAGAATATAGATGTGTTATATATAATAGAATAGAAATATGAGATAAATAATGAGATTCATATGTAAACTTCACATCATATATTCCATTATGCGAAACATATATGGCTTTGTTTGGAATTTGGATTAGTTTTTTGACTTCTTGACCTGAGGTTAAAAGTCTTATTTGGGATAGACTTTTGACTTTTTTTATTTTTGTGAGAGAAAAAATAAAATAATTATAATTTAAATGTGATATTTTATCTTATTGACTTTTTAACCTATTTTATTTTTTCGTGACTATTTTAACTAAAAAAATCCAAAAAAACCATATACCAAACGAAGGCTATGGGTGTGTTTGGTTTGTATTTTGAGATAAATTTTCAAAACAATTTTTGAGAAGAAAGTTTAGAAATTTTTTTTATTTGTTTAGTTGTATATTTTGAAAATAGTTTTGGAATTTTGGATGATTTGATATTTTGTTGTAATTGAATAGATATGTGTAAGAGAAAAAATGATTGATTGATGCGTAATAAAGAGAGAAATAATTTTGAAATTTTTTTTAAAAAATTTGTAACTAAAATATGTTTTAAAAAAATTTTGTTCCAAAAGCATATTTCAAAATGGACCTTATTACATCCCCCTAAAAACACTCTTCCTAATCCTCTAATTTCCATATCAAGTAAAAAAAAAAAAAAAACAAAGAAACAATTACCCAAAATAAAAATTAGAGAGATTAGAGGAACAATTTTTAAGACTCCAAATCATTTTCCTTTCAAAATACAAATCAAATGTGTTCTTAAAATTATTGTATAATTTTTCCATTTGTACCATGGAAATGTCATACAAAGACACAAGCTATTACTTATTAGTAGGTACACCACACACACACACACCACAAATACAGGGCAGCCCTAATAACTTCTGATGTCTTTTTGATTCCACATCTGATTTGACAATTCAATATTAACTGCATGTGAAGGATATGATGGAGACCCATGATCTGACTTCTCCTTGTCAGCACATCATCACCTCTAAACGGCTATCAACCGTACGATCTTGTAATCAAACTCCACACGTGTCACTTACCCATGATCTCTCTCTTTCAATCTCTCACTCAAGTTGTTAAAAAAAATCAAAAAACAAGAAATAAAACCAAAAAAAAAAATTTCACTTTATTTTTTACATATCTTTTTTTATAAAAAATTAAAAAATTATCACAAATATATTAATTCTTTTTATCTTATATTTTGACAAAAATTTAAAAAATAATTAAAATAATATATTTTCAAAGCAGACCTCACTCTAACTTTTTTTTATATATGTGAGCTATATGTATATATGTATATATATGGAGTCTTTTTTAAAAAGTTGGTAAAAAATTAGCTTTTAATTTTTTATCTATTTTGGATTATATCACTTCTCACATAACTTACTCACAAAAAAACAAAATAAATTTAAAAAATAAAAAATTAACTTTTTACCAACTTTTCAAAACACCCTTATTTCCAACTTATAAAAAAATTAGCTTATTTCCAACTTATTTCAGTTTTTAGCTTAATTTAAGCTATTTTGATGTGTTTGGTTCAACTTAACAATACAGCTTATAGCTTTTTATAAGTCAAAAATTAACTTATTCTTTGAGTAGTGGAGGAGAAGCTTAATTTATAAGTTAAAAATCAATTTATATTCACAGTTATAAACTATAAGCTGTTAAGTTATAAGTTATAATCACTTTCTCACAACTCTACCAAACGGAGCCATAAAGTTGAACGGTTGCATCAAATGAAATGAAAGTGTAAAGAAGAAAAGTTATTTAGTGATTTTAAGATATGATTACATAATATTTTAAATATATTAGGATTATTAAAGAGAATAAGATTTATGCTTTTATAATAAATAATTAAAAAAGAATATAAAACATAAAAATTAGTGATTAGTCGGAGATATAATTACGTGATATGCTGGATCACGAAATAAATATTTTTTAGTGTGAGTTTTGTGTAGTGGTTGTGCTTTTTTGGAAGGTTGCAGTTTGGGGCACTGATTGCCACGAGCCATTTATGACCAACCTGACACATTTAATCAGCCTTTCTTCATTTTCATTTAAATGGGAAAGAAATAAGTTTAAATTTTTTTTGAAAAACACTCTGATCTAAAACGTCTCTTCTTTCAGTATTGCCTCTCATTCCTTTTGCCTCTCTTTCTTGTCATTGATGGATAATGTTCAAATATTTCTTTCTTTGTTACCTTGCCTTGCCTTGTTAATTAAAAACCCACAGCAAGTAACTGCAGTGCAGTGCAGTCCCATCTTAGCTTTGTTGGGTGTAGTATAGAAGTATATATATATATTTTTTTTTTATCTTTTTTAATCAGATCATCTCTTATTTTTTTATATATTTATTTTTATAAAAAGTTAAAACGTATGCTTTGATGTGTTTAATAATGACTTTTTTAGTTGGTTTTTTAATTTTTTTTAATTTTTTAGTTTGAGATGTTTTTGTTTGTTTAGTTTTCTTATTTGGCTTTTTTAATTTTTTAGCATTGGAATGATAAAATTATCCTTCACTTAAAAATGATATTTTTTTAACTTTTTATTTGTATATAGGTCAGTTTGGTAATTTTGTAACTTTTCTATCTTTTTGTGATTTTGTAATTTTTTTTGTCTTTTTATGATTATTTAGCTCAAATAATTTGCCAAATCAAGACTTATTTAGATTATTCCAAACAATTTTGATTTGATTAGTCCATTGACGAGTCTTATGTTGAATATGGAGTTGTTATTTAGGCTTTGTTTAGCAACTTGATTATCTTAATTGGTTTTTTGTTTTTTTTTAATTATTTTATGAGATGAAAAAAAATTATGTTTGAGATAATTTGGGGTTTTTTTTTTTTTCCTTGAGTAGATAATTGTGAGAGAAAAAGTGATTGATTGATTTATAAAATGTAACATTTTATCTTATTACTTATTTTAGTTTTCTATCTTTATTGACTATTTTAACTAAAAAATAAGTTGCCAAACAAGGCCTTATTTAGGAATATTATTTTACATTATTTATTATCATTTGATAATTTTGAAGTTATTTTTTCAAAATTTTTCTAAAAAATACTGAATCTTATAATTTTAACCAATAAATATAATGTAGGAGCACCATGTCAATTTGATAATTTTTCGTAACAGATTGTTTAAGATAATCTAAATAAGTATATTTTTAACTTTTTATAAAAAGATATGTAATGTGATAGAGTGATAATGTAACCAAATAAAAAACGACCTGATCAAGATAAAATAAGAAAATAAAAAGATGTGTTAAGTAATATGTGCCAAACAAAGTCTTAAATATGATATGGGTCATTGCACATCCTTCAAAACTTTTTTCAACTCTTGTCTTTATCATTAACTTTCTCTTTCTGTGAATTAGGAATAAGTCACATGAATAAATTTGGCTCCGTTTGTCGGGGAGGTTTGGGGTTATTTTAGTCACAAAAGACAAAATAGATTATTTTAGCCATAACAAATAAAATATCACATCCAACCCATAATCATTACACTCTTCTCTCACAAAAACAGTCAAAAAGCCAAAAAAGCTAAAAAGCCCTTCCCAAACCAAATTTTTTAGCCCAGGCTAAAATAGCCAAAAAAGCTAAAAAAACTAAAAAGCCAACCCACTTCCCAAACGAAGGCTTACTCTATAACTTCTCTCTAGTTCGAAATTGGACGGTGTGTTAGTCTTTGGTGGACCTGACTTCGACCTATTTCAATAATTCAAATTATACAATGTGTAGAACTTGTTAAGTATATTATTTCTGTAAAAAATTATATTGATTCGACATCGATAATTATTTGATCAGTTTGTATTTGTTTTAACGATAATTATGATTTTTAAAATAAATCGTAAATAGAAATATAATCTGATCAAATGTCTATCGATATCCGATCAATACGATATTTTACAAAAAGAATACACTCAACAAATTTTACACGTAATGATTTGGATTATCGATATGGGCTCATAGTCAGGCCTAATAGCATAATCTTGTCCTCGTGCCCTTTTATAATCCACTTTTACTTTTAAGATATGCTTGAATGGTGCCTGCCACTTCTTGTATATCATCCATACAAATACAAATATAAATATAAATACAAATATAAATACAAATACAAAACAAAAAAAAAAAAGTTCTATTCGATAAATGTAACTTATTCAATTTATCATATTTGGTTTCCAAGAAAAATAGATGATAAGTGTATATTTAAAAATAGACCATTCATTTTTTTTAACAACAAACACAATAAAATGAATAAATTATGAATGTTAGATCAAGCTTCTTTTTTTTTTTTTTTTTTTTTTGTGTTAATAATAGACAAATAATTCTACAAAATAAACTATTTGAATCATCAAAACGAAACTCGCTGTGGTCCCCATGGATCAGAATAACACCCTCCAATCCAGATTTTGGAGTGGAAAGGAGCCCATTCCATTATGGATTATGGTAAACAATGATAAATTAACAGAATAAATTAAATTATATTTGACTCACATTTATCTCATATTTAGAAAAAAATAACTTATATTTGTTTGACACTTATTTTTCTTTATTTATTTATTTTTAAATTTTTACCTAAATTCAAAATCCAAAAACACGGTGATGAAATAATAGGAAAATTATAGAATAATCTCGAAATATCACGTGATCATACTCTCTCACCAATCATCATATGTCCGTTAATATTTCTTAATTACCCAACACAAATAATTAATGTTTCACATTTTTCACCAATCATACTATACTGCTAGACTACCGAATAATCACATGAAATAATAAGAGTGCCCTCCACAAAACTTGATTAGAGTATGTGTTATTTAAACTAAAAAATTAGACTCACCTTTGAAGACCAAAGATGAATTAACCAATCACTCTCATATGTTATTTTTCTCTCTCATATCATTTTTAATTATCAAACAATTATCACACTTACACATTATTAAATTTTGATATATGTACACACGTAACAGTGAGAAAGAGTGGGAAGGAATGCATTGTAATAGAGTGGCATAGAGAGACAGAGGGGACATGAATTGAACTTGGAGTCCGGTGGGAGATATAACCTTAAAACCAGATAGAAAGTGGGAAAGACCAGAGAGAGAGAGAGAGAGAGAGGGAGGGAGAGGGAAGTGAAAGAAGAAGAGATAGATGATGGAGCAATGCAATTGTGAGGGAGTGCAAAGCAATGCAATGCAGAAGAAGGTAACAACTACAACAACACCAACTGCTTTGCACTGACATAATGGGCAGGGTGGGGTCAAGCCCGACAAGCATGGGGTTGTCTTGTCATTTCAAGCTTTCAATTTTTAGTACTATCTCTCTCTCTCTCTCTCCACACACACGCATATGTTCCATCTTCATTGCTTCCCTAATTGACTCAAAAAATTCCTGCGTCTCCATGCATCCAATCCTACTGTTTAGGGTAAATTACATTACATTCAAAGGACAGCAAAAAAAATGAGGTTTAATTTACACATTTGTGATATAAAGAAAATAATATACAAATTCACTTTTTAAATTTATTTTTTAAATTGAATGATTTGTAAGTAAAATGATTAATTAAAAAAAATATAAGAAATAAAATTATTTTCAATATTCTAATTAATTGTTATAATACCGAATTTAAAAAGTAAATCTTATTTTTCGGTTAGAGCGCAATGCCCTTACAATTATAATAATAAGTTTTTAGTATGATCGGAACAACTTAAATCAATGAAGATGTCAAGTAGATACCAAAATAAATACAAGTAAATATATATAGTTAAAAATAGATAATAATATAATTTTTTTTATTTATACGATAAACGAATTATTGATGAAAAATGACCTAATTATTATGTTAATTAAATTTTTAATGGAAGCCAATATAATTATGTCAAAATTATTAATTAATTATATTTTTTTTCAAACTAGAGTGTAATTTACCCTTGTGTTTATTGTAGTTCTTCTTTTAAATTGAATATACATATTGCAAATAATAAAAATAGACCCAACTCCATAAATTGCACATAAGTACACATGGGTTGTTTTGTACCCGTTTATATGAGCAAATTATAATTTATTTCTTTTTTATTTTGAAAATTTATGTCAAACTGATGAAACTTGTTTACATAAAAATAATTTAAATAAAAAATATGAATATCTAGAAGCTGCGAGAGGAGTATTTTTTACATTTATTTTTTGATAATCAATTTATAGGAAAACAAATTGAGGGTTGTTTTTAGTATGACTTATAAGCTGACCTTTTTTGTTTATTACAAAAAGACATAAAAAAATAGAAAAGTGATGTAATAGAAATCGAAAATGCTTGGGAGCTCTAATTAGAGCTATCACTAATGATGTGGCAGTGGGTCACCCACTGCCACAGTGTCTCTATGGCTTGAATTTTTTATTGTTTTTTTTTTTTGAGCTTGCCACCTGTTTAAAGCTGCTTTTAGAGCAGCTAAATTAGAGTCTCAATCGGGACTGAATAGAAATAAACCAATAAGCTAATGAACAGTCCATTTTTGCTATCTCCAAAAGAGGCATTCTAATATACCTTTTATATATCCCAAAATACTTTTACATATTATTATATATTTCAATATATAATTTATGTATTTTCAATACTAACAACAGTCTCAAGTACTGTTTTTAGCATTATTCAAAAATTTATTGTCAAAGATACCTCCCATTCAGATGTTTGATCCAATCCAAGGCCTAAAGATCTAGGGTGCCCCTACTATAAGCACTAGCAAATTGGCTTATGGACAAGAACTCGTAGGTTAGACGAAATTTCAAGCAAGTTTGGTAGCAATTTCTATTCATAGCTTGTTTCTAAAGCTACAGGATTGCATGTAGAATTTTATGTGTATATTATAATGGAAAATATCAAATTGACTTGATAATTCTATTTAAATTATTTTTATTATATTTTTTCTTTAAAAAAATCAAACGATAAAAATTAATTATAAAATTTTTTAAGATAAATAAAATAAAATTTCATAATTTAATTAATTGTTTTTATGACTGGTCCATGCACAAAATACAACAAACTGAATAATTCAATTGTGAAAGTGGGATCCATGGGTCTCCATAGTATCCTCTAATCCATTGTGTAGACCGAAGATAATTATCTTCATTTCTACAATTAGGATAAATTCTTTTATTTATTTACATTTTGTCCTGCTAAATTTTAAAACTTAATATTTAGTGGTCTCAAAATATTATTTTATTATAGTTAATTCTTTTTGTTAGAAATTTACTCAAAATCAGATCATATGTTATGTAAAACATATAACACATTTATTAAATTTTTATTACAATAATGCCCTTTTTTGGCGATCTTGTTTGTAATTTGCAATTAAGATAAAGGAGACAAAATGCAAATAAGATAACTAGATAAAAGTATTATTATCTTACAAAAATCAAAAACGTGTATTATTGTCCTAAAAAATTAATAAGTGTGTCATGTGTATGTCATGTGCTTCACGCATAACTTGATTCCGTTTAAATCTTAAGACAGTATCCTAATGAAATGTATTAGATATAACAGGATAATAGTTCGATGTGGTTAACTGTTACATTTTGATGTTCAAGGAGGTATAGCGCAAATGAATCATAATTTAAGGTGGTTTATTATAATTTATCCCCAAAATTAATGAGTAAATTATTTATAAGTCCTATTTGGAAGACTTATACAAGATATGATCCTATGAAAAAACTTATAACCTAATAGGTTCTGTGATTTTCTTGTGGACACATCTACCCCCAATCTTAATTAATTAATAACCTGATTAATGATAATACCATATTTGGAAATCCAATATTACCATAGATTATAATCATATCTATATGGTTAAAAATTTGAAATTCAAAATAACCTAATTAATGGCAATACCATATATGTGAAATTCAATGTTACCATAGATTGTGATCATATCTATATAGTTGGAAATTTGAAATTCAAAACGTAAATGTAACATGAAACATCTCAAACTCAATCTGACATTCCCATACGCTTCTGAAATTCAAAATAGTTTGATTAATAGCAATACCATATATAGGTAATCCAATATTACTATAGACTGTAATCATATCTATATGATTGGAAATTTGAAATTCAAAACATAAATGTAACATGTACATTTCAAACTCAATGCGACATTCTCATATGCTTCTCATCCTAAACCCAACGTAAATGTAACATATAACATCCCAAACCCACCGTGACATTCCCATATGCTTCTCATCTCAAACCCAATGTGACATTCCAATACTCCACCGTTGAATTATGAATTATGTAACCTCCTAAATGTAACATATAACATCTCAACCCAACCCATGTATTGAACCACCACCACCACCCCCAACCCATTGTAACTTTGATATCATACGACGGGGTTCAACCCACATTTAATTAAAAAATTAAAAACCTAGTAATTTTGCGCAATGTGATGTGACATATATGTAAACACTAAATACAACAACGACATAACACAACCGAACGTAACACACAAAAGACTTAACAACGTTGTGGATGTGGGTTAACATTACAATCTAAATATAACATCATTGGAGGCTAATAAAAGTGTGCCATTGGATGACTGTAATAGATTGTCAAAGCCATATCAGATAAGATGACAGTGAAACATGAACAATTGGCACCACACAACAACAAATCTCACCAATTGGAGAAGCAAAAACCATACCTCCTTCCCTCAACCACTTGGAGTCCAAATCAGCAAAAGTAAACAAAACACAACCTCCAACCTTGACGATAGTTTTGGCCATACTCTCATCCAAACAAGCAACATTTTCAAAATCCACCGGAATCTGCAATCAAGGCGACATTCACGCCCACAGATGCAGCATGCACAATCCACTTTCCTAAAAGCCTAAAAAAACGTAATATATTAAATGATACAATAACCTATAATATGAAAATAAATAAGGGATATAATAGTACACTAATACCAAACTCAATGTGACATTCTCATATACTTCTCATCCTGAACCCAATGTAAATGTAACATGTAACATCCCAAACCCACCGTGACAATCCCATATGCTTCTCATCCCAAACCCAATGTGACATTCCAATACTCCACCGTTGAATTATGAATAATGTGACCTCCTAAATGTAACATATAATATCTCAACCCAAACCATGTATTGAACCACTATCACCCCCAACCCATCGTAACTTTGATATCATATGACGGGGTTCAACCCACATTCAATTAAAAAATTAAAAACCTAGTAATTTTGTGCAATGTAATGTGACATATATGTAAACACTAAATACAACAACGACATAACACAACCGAACGTAACACACAAAAGACATAACAACGTTGTGGATGTGGATTAACATTACAACCTAAATGTAACGTCATTGGAGGCTAATGAAAGTGTGCCATTGGATGGCTATAATAGATTGTCAAAGCCATATCAGATAAGATGATAGTGAAACATGAACAACTGGCACCACACAACAACAAATCTCACAAATTGGAGAAGCAAAAACCATACCTCATTCCCTCAACCACTTGGAGTCCAAATCAGCAAAAGTAAACAAAACACAACCTCCAACCTTGACGATAGTATTGGGCATATTCTTATCCAAACAAGCAACATTTTCAAAATCCACCGGTATCTGCAATCAAGGCGACATTTACGCCCATGGACGTAGCCTACACAATCTACTTTCCTAAAAGTCTCCAAAAACGTAATATATTGAATGATACAATAACCTATAATATGAAAATAAATAAGGGATATAATAGTACACTAATACCATTTATTTACAACTGATAGGACCTTATGGAACACATTCCTATCTAAATATGACTTGAAACTCTATAAAAAATTACACAGAATTTCACATTAAATAAGTTCCCATAATAGGACTTATAAATAATTTTTCCCAAAATTAATACCCAAATGGGTAAATTACAATAAATCCTCTTAAAGTATGACTCGTTTGCATTTTGTCCCCCTGAATTTCAAAATTCAACAGTTAACCACTTTAAAGTATTATTTCATTATAATTAACCCCTTCTATTAGAATTTTGTTAGGGATTTACACAAAATCAGGTAATGTGTAAAGCACATAACACTTATTTAATTTTTATGACAATAATACTCTTATTTGATGATCCCATTTTCACTTTACCAATAAGATAAGGAATGCAAAGCGTAAAAAAGATCACCAGATAAGGGTATTGTTGTCCTTAAAAATTAGTAAGTGTATGATGTGCTTCGTACATGATCTGATTTTGTCTAAATCCTTAACATAATCACAACGAAATGGTTTTAGTGTATTAAGATAATACTTAGAGGTGGTTTAATGTTGAGTTTTAAAATTTAGGAAGGCAAAGTGTAAATAAATTATAATTTAAAGGGGTTTAGTGTAATATTTACTCTAGCTAAAATTACTCACCTCCCTATTTAAGTTAAGCCATTTAAAATAAAATTAAAAAAATTACTTTTACCACATAAACTACAATTTACAACAACCAATCTGACATAATAATAATAAAAAATATATATAGAAAAAATAAGAAGAAGATATAAGGTCATAAATTTAAGTTGTAGCAAACGCGGCTAAAGAAGAAGAAGATACAATTTACAGTGACCAATGGGCCTGCATTGCATGGTGCTGTGGTGAGGAACTCCAAGTCTCCAAGAATAGTGAAAGTCAGTTTCAAGGCCCCATTTGGTGATAAATACTGAAACCCTCATTTTCATTTCACATCTCAGAAAAATGTGATTTTTTCTTATTTGTTTTTGTAGTTTTCTTCAAATTCATCAGTCCCACAAATGTCAACCTGCTGTCTTTTGCAATTCATATCCTCCCTGGCATCACAGTACCATATGCATATACATACACATGTACACAGTTATTTACCAAACTCAACTTCTTTACAATTTATTTCTCAAGTTCTCCATTCACAAATATAACCACATAGGTTTGACAATTAAGGTAAAATATATATACATATATATATCTATATATAAGCTTGGGTTTGAAAAATATGTTTTAAAATCCTGTTTAACCATGTATTGACAGGGATTGTTTGTAACCACATAGGTGTCCTACACAAGCCCACCAAAAGATTGGAAAAAAAAAAAAAAAGAGAGGGAGCAACCATGGAAAATTCATGAGTGACATATCATAAGAAAAGTGACCTCAATAGTAGATTCCTAATCCAAATATCATTTTCATGTGCTTTGAATATATCCTTGCATTCAATGAAATTGGTTGGATTTTTTTGTCATAGGTGGGTGGTCTAGTTTATTAGATTGGTCCTAGGTAACCATATGCTATCCAAACAGCTTACACAACATTGGTTAAAGCCCAACTTGATTCTTAATCCAACCCACCTTTTAGTAACCCAGCAAAATCAGACATGGACTGGACCTCCATATATACACACACATATATATATATATATATATATATGCATTCATTTGGGAAGTGGCTACGGGGTTAAAATAGGCGCACAAAAAAAAAAAAAAAAAAAAAAAAGTCAATAAGACAAAATGTCACATCCAAACTATAATCATTTCATTTTTTCTTTCACAAAAGTCATAAAAGCCGAAAACCCCATCCCAAACGAAACTTAAAGTTTTTAACCCCAGGCTAAAATAGTTAAAAAATTAATTCCCATCCCAAACGAACCCATTGAGAAAATTGAGGATTCTACCCCTCTGGACTTAATGCTCAACAGCTCAGTCAAAATTACATTTTGATCCTAAACTAGACTTGAAAAACAAATAATGAGCAGAAAACAATATTTATGATACTTGATTGATCTGAATTCACTTCCATCCATTCCTTTCCCTTTTAGGCTGCGTTTGGAACTAAATAGGGTAGGTGGCTATCAATCAGAAAGAGTGAGAGTGAGTAGGCCGAGAGCGAGGCTGTTTTGGCCTAAAAAAGTAGCAGTTTCTAATGTTGTCCTTGGAATTGATACTAAGAAATTCAAATGACAATGATATTCACTTAACATTTCACTTCCAGGTTAAGAATCAGCACAGAAACAACAATATAGACAAAAGTGATGTTATGTAGTGAAACATGCTTTAGCAGTTAGGCATCTGTTGTTTGATGAACATGATAGAAATCTAAATTCGTTTATATTGTATGCACGTAAAACAAAATTATCTCTACTTCTATGCAAGTAAAGCAAAAATGTCTCCAAGATGTTTACATTTTGTGATTAAATAATGAGAGAAAGAAAAGCTTGCACATATTTATATGCAAATACATAAATCATTTATGCAAATCTGTCTCTAAGATGTTACACTTTGTGTTTGAACTCGGAAGAGAAGAAAAATCTAAATTCCCTCATCTTCCAGGTAAATTCATGAAATGAAATCTGCATCTAAATATATACAAATGAATTTAACAATTAAAAGAACAGCCCAGTGCACAAGGCTCCCATCACTGCAAGATCTGAGAAAGGTCTAATGCACATAGTCTTACCCCGTGTGCGAAGATACTGTTTCATTAATAAGTTAAAAACCTACAAACTTCATATAACAAAATCAATTACAAAACAGGAGACAATGAGAGAAAATAAAACAAAGGAAGCCAGAATCCTCATGATACAAACGACCTATTGGTACCTTGAAATTAAAACCCGTATAGGTGAAGCTTTGCGTAGTTGAAGGCGGCCTTAAACTATTGCCCAAAACTTCTTTCTGCAAATTAAGACCGGTTCTGTTTTCTTTTGTTCATTTTCCAGTGAATGTGATTCGACATCCCAAAGGAATTTTGGAGCAATAGCTCTTATTCTTGATATAATTAATTCTTCATCTCTAATAATGATAATTCCCTGCACATTAATGTTGTCAGAATCTTTTCTAATCGTTCAAGTAACTTCCACAAAACACAAAATTACAGGCAAGTCTGGAGAGCTAGAAACTAGAATTGACATTGATGAAACTCAAGTCAGTCGATGAGAAACTGAGCAGGATCAATGCTTTCCTGCTTCAGATTCAGCACAAGTATTTAACATTTAAGTGCAATCATGGTTGTCAGTATAGTCTATCAATTCAACTGTCAGCACCTGTTACCCAAACCAAAACAAACTACAAAGCTAATCTCAAGCCAAGTAACTGATTCATGGAGCAGATGCGGGAGCGGGTTTGTGCATGGAAGCATGAAAGCGACTTTCTCAAAAATATCTCGAGACTTCAAAGCGTTGATGTACGTTCCATTTATGTCATACATATTATCAAGCATTTTATAACTTTTTTATTTATTAATTGTTTTATAAAGGTGATTAATATTTACTAAAATAATATTTTTTGATCGGCATATTTACTCAAATAATATTGAAATGCAATTTATATTATGATAAATAAATAAAAGAAAACAGAACATTGATTAGCAGCAATCCTTTCTCCCTTCAAAACTTGGTAGACTCATTCCATTATAGTGTGCATGAGAACGCTACCACATGACTTCCTTACAGTGAGGCTGCTTTTGTGAGCTTGTTTGACCCATTTTCGTTCCAATTCATGAATCCACAAACTTATCTATGATTAGTTAGTCTGCCGCCACAAATCACAAAGCTCAGAACCCCCAAATAAAATACAACTTTTGTCAATTGTTAGATATGATTCACAATTATGGATAATTAGTCAATTCATCAAATGCTTGGCACCCAGAGACAACCAACTTTAATGTGAAAAAATCTCAATTGAAGAACCACTAATTGAGATAAAAAAATCACGAGCCCAAGGCCACCAAATCAATCCACTAAATCAAGTGAGCAATTAAATTAGTCTTACAATCACCAGTGAATCCACACCCAACAGACTTGAGCTTGTCTTGCCTAATCCATGCTCATTGCTCTCTTGGGATTTATTTCCAATGTGCCAAGTCCAAGACACGATCAACGTTCAGAATCTACTGAAGGACTTCGACTAAGTGTAACTTGGAGATTATCGGTTCAAGCTCATTGATCCATAGATCTCATGATTGATTTCCAAGAGTTGAAGAAACCTCTATCCAGATCACATCTAGGTAGGGAAACCAGACACTAAGATCTGAAAATGACTGAGATTCACGCTTTTGTAACTAACTGTGCTGACCTTGACTGCTCAAGTCATCTCTTCACTGCTCAAGTGATGGAATTAATTTCACAATAGTTTGTAACAGACATTGAGATCAAGCAAGGTGAGATCTACTGCTGGACCACCGCTCAAGTGGTGGATCCTTCAATTCTACTGTTCAGTTTGTTGAATCACGTCAGCTTTAATTCACAGCTTAAGTGTACGAGAGGGATTCACACACACAAGTACATGTACATGTACTTGCTAAATAAAATTTCAAATGGAAACAAGATTACAACTAAAATAAGTGTTTGTCAATTGAAATTGCCAAAACTAACTTCTAACACCTGAGGAATGTTAGATGACTCTAGATACTAGTATAAGACACAGCAAAAAGGACATGGATGCCATAAAAGCCCAATAACCAGTGCCGAACCTACAAATTTGTTGTTTTGGGAATGGGTGGACTAGGTAAAAGTCCTAAAACTCTAAATACCAAATAAACTAAAATTCCAACACAATATAACTCCTAGTCTTCCATATTTTTTCATCCAATTTCCTCTTGATCCCCATCAGTTATATACTTAACCTTCAACATTATTTGCATGAATTGGCTGGAGAAAACTCAAAACACATTCCTCATGCCTAGAACCCTGAGCTTTTACTATTGTACAAAGCTATTCTAAACCGAAGATATCTTTATTTTCATATGCATTCATGACTTGATAGAAAATTACATCCTATCATTTCAATAACCCTGATGGAAATTAATTTTTGATTTTCCAATTTCTATGAGCATCAAAAATAAATTTTACCAAAATAATTACCTGAGGTCGTATTACCCTGTCCATCTCCAACATAATATCCTCAAGTAAGCAACCTTCTTCACGATTTTTATAGTGAGAGAATAGATGGTTAGCATGCAGCAAATCATATGAGCGTGGATAAGTTGAGAATGGCTCACACCTACATGTAGCAGAGCAAATATTAGTAAGATATATTAATGAAATTTTAGCATGCAGTAGCTAACTAGCAATAGTCATTAGATAAAAACTTACCAGTCGTGAAAAGCACCAATCAGACCTCGGTTATATATAGCAGATAATGTATTATTCATGCTTATTGGAACTATGTTCATCACCCAAACAGGCCATGTACTCAATGCAACTGCAAATCCACCACAAAATGCATTCATATCCATGACATTTCGTACTTCTGTCTCATCCACATTCATCAGCCTCCAGTACTGGCGAACTTGATCTTGCCAAAAGAGGGTATTTGAAATGAATTTTTTTTGATTGATACCTAAGGTAAGCATATAAATGATTAGTTAAAAAACTGCAAACATTAATGTCGATAGATATTTTTGGGTAATCCTAGTGCTAAACCCCAGACAAGAAGGGAACAAATTAATGGTCTACATCCATGTCAACCGCTATGTGATGGAAAAAAACATAGTTATGACATTTGTTCCAAGAGTCGAGCAGTAAGGAAACTAGAGTCAGAAAAATACAAATTTTAAGACTAAAATCACCATAATCTACCAACCACATGTATTTCAGCATTCACTAAATCATCTTGAAACCTCGTCCTCATAAAACATAAAATGATTATCATCACAGTTTTTTTATTGAATATCCTAATGATAGTCGAAACTAATCTTTTATTCACCAAGAAAACCACTTATTAAAATTTTTCATGATCTAAGTCAGCAAAAATTGAGTCCAATACATGTCAAAATTTTCCACACCAAGTCTATGAGAATTAGAGAATCAACTCTAGCCAAAAAATTCCCTCAAATAGCAAGCATTTGCTATATACACTTATGCTGAATTCAGAATTGGTGATGTTGGTAGTATATGTTTCCATCATACAAAGATTTGCAAGCATCATATAAACACAGAATTAGTTGGCATAGATCCCTCATCTACACTAAGTGCAGTAAGAACTTCAACTCCACTGATTATCCATATTAATCTAATCAAAGCATAAAATAACTTTCATTTAGCAGAAAGTTGAGTATCAGTGGTGCACTGGAAAACTACTATCCTGACAGCAAGGCTTTAGCTGAATCACGTTCACTTTTAATGCCCTACTTCTTGAGACAAATCATAAAAGTAAATAAACATAATAATGTTGAAAATAGCTTCCATATGCAGTTTTAATTCTTTGCTCATTGAACAGTGAACAAAATAATGCCTCTAATTTAAATAATTATAAAAATAGATACAAGCATTCTTGATAAAAATGCCATTATATTCAAATTGCATGCAAAATTAGGAGCAAAAAAATAAAAACCAGAATTCAATTCTACCATGCTCAGTAAAAGAGATTGTGCCAGACCTATACTACTAAGACTTTCAGAATATTCTGAAAGGCGCTGTGGCTTTGGAGGGAGCTTGTGAGACTCCACTTGCACTTTACTTAGTGTGATACAGTTCCTAAGTGACGTGTTCCATGATGGATTAGAATCATCTACAGAATCACATATATGTATGAGCTTCTGCTCTGCGTTGTGGAGAAGACATGATTGATTTTCTTGCTTAATCCAGATTGCAGTCTGAACTTTTTGAGCGATGAGCTTCCAGCACATTCCAGAAGTCAAATTCATTAACTTTTTCCATATCAATGGATAATCTTTATCCTTTCTGTATGCAGGTGGAGCTGAATAAACAAAATATCCATTAGATCGCAGGAGGCGATTCACTTCTTTGAGAAGAATACCATCTACAAAACAACAGCAACAACAACAAAAGTCGAAATTAATCAAAAGGAAAATTAAGAAAATATGATAAGGCACATAAATCCTGCAATACAAAGTAAAGTCCAACTTGGAATCGTACTTGGGTTCACAAATAACCTGAGCACAAGTTCAGTCAACCACTAGGTAAGGATAAAAGTGACTTACAGTGCAATGCCTTAGTCCTTTATCACTGTCTTAAAAGTTTTCTAGCAAATTTATTCAATTCAAAATAATTATAGAATTTATTGCTTCTTGATGAACATACCAATCATCAACAGCTATGCCAATGTCTCTTATAAGGAGCTGCTTTTTTCTCTTCCCTTCTTTTCTTTATTTATTTATTATTATTATTTTATTTTTTGGCCCTCTAGGTAAAACTGTTATACATGCTTCTACCAGAAGTTCAGGTCCCAATTCATAGAGGAGTTTGTTATATGGCTGCCTTATGAAGTTTCAAATTGTTTATCTTCGTCTGTAGAGTTAGAAGTTGTTTTCCCTATCTTTTGGACTTTAGATTGTTTGTTATGTGTGTTTATCTTTCAGAATGTCAAAACCTCGTTCCTATTTTTAAGGGGTAATGCAGGTTCCATGTAGTGTTAGTGGAGTCAAGTTGTTAGTCTTCATCTTATCCATTTAGCACTTGCCATTGGTATTCTCACTTATGAGAACTTAAAAAGCACGGACACAAACACAGACATATGGCACGACACGAACATGATATTGACAGTCTGACAAGAAAACTTTCAAAAAATGTAGGATACGGCATGTGGGGGACACGTGCAAAATATATAATTTTATATATTTATTGTAATATTATATGTAAGGATAAATAATAAATAATCATCTATTATATAAATGAACATTTAAGTCAAAGATAATAACTTTTAAATCTATAGACAGAGAATATGTATAAATTTACATTGTTTTTGTTTTATCATTGGATTCCAAGTTAAGTTTATTCAAACTTATAAACGGTTTCATGTGCGTGCAAGTGTTGGAAAGTGTCCAACAAGTGTTGTGTCGTGTCAGTGTCGGACATGATAGGTTACCTTCTTGGAAATGTTCATGCTTCTTAGATGAGAACCATATCAACAAAAAGCAGCGTTTGGATTTTCAAGTAAAACAGTGTGTTGAGTTAATTGGGGGTTTTTTTTTTCCCTTGAAGCAAAGCTATCTCTACAAATCAACCTCAGTTAGTGCAATAAAACAGGGTGGCTATTGCAACACTACCAAAATGTTGGAAAAGGGTGAAATTGAGTTGATTTCTACAGTATTAGGTTGCAGGACTTGCTGAGATACTCATCTGGATTTCTTTGGACAAAACTATTTTATGGTGTTTAATTGTAGATTTTGGCCCTGTTTGTTAGGGGTATATAAGGGGCGAATATGAGGGGGGACCGGATAGTATATCATGTGGGTCCCATATGTTTTCTTGTCTCTCTATATCCCCGTGTTTGGTTGCTCTGGATATAGGGAGTCCGGATAGTATATGATGCAAAAGGGGATATGTAATACCAATCCCCCCATGGTATTGTCTATGCAATACCAAACATAATATAAGTGACCCCACAATATATATAATCTATCTCATATCCTACAACATATTATATCTCATCTTTATCTTAGGTATTACATATCCTCCTCAAACCCTTATATCAAATCCGGACAATTAAACTGGGCCTTTGTGCCCAAAACGTAGGGGAAAAGGTTGGGGACGACATGAATCTGAGAATAGTAGCTTGGGAGCGCCTATGGGAGCGTATATATATATATATATATTTTGTATATTAAATGTATAAATATATTCTAACAATATATTTTTTTCTATTTATTATAATATATGTGTTAAAATATGAATAAATATTAGAGCTCGAAGATGTCAACTTCAAATTGTCTTCGTTAAATATTATGCAAATATAAAGTACTAAAATATGTTTTGAGTTTTTTTTTTTTTTTTGTTTCTTTGAGAGATGTATATTTGAAAGAACCATCTCAATGAGGAGCAAATTTCCTACTAAGAAGCATAGAATCGAGTTTATGAGGAAGAGACATCACTCCAGTAGGAGTTTCCTACTACTAAGACATGGGTATGTGCACAAAGAAGAAGAAAGCCAAGAGCTTTCCCTCACAGGGATTAAGCAAATCTCACACAAAACACTATATAAACTCCATTGAATAATTGAGATTTCACATATATTTATAGGCTACAAACTCTTATTTTTGTAAGGATTAGGACTCAACTTTAGAAACAAATAATATTTTGTAAATAAAAATGTTCTAGAACAATTAGGACTCCAAATAAAAATCAAATAACATTACTTGATACAATATGACTACTAGACTATGAAACACGGATCCTTCAAATAGGGTGACGTATCCATATCGTATTCATATCGGATATCGATACTCTTTGGATATTCACAGATACGTATCGGATACTTTATTAAAAGTATCGGATACTTCTTAATTAATTTTTCATTAATTTTGGAGTATCGGATACTTAATTTTGAAGTATCGGGTATGTATCACTTGTTTTACGAAATTAGAATTGTAACATTTCTTGCATAATATTATATATTATAATATAATTGCAAGGATAAATATAAGAATATTTTTCTAATACTTTATTTAGTTCTTTAATATGAAGAACATAGAGAGTTAAATAATATAATTTGTCAAATTGATGTATCCTAATTGTTTCATGCATGTCCCCCATAAATACATAGAAAGTAAGGACTAATAAGAGAATATAATAATATTAAATAAATAAGAAAGTAAACTTGAATACAACAATTTTTACTAGTGCCAAAGGGAAAAAGCCACGGGGATAAGTTGTGGATTGTTCTATTATTGTAATATAAACATATTAGACTTGATATTGAAATGAAATATTTGCAAGACCTACTAGCTTCAATTAATAACTAATTTTTAAAGATTAGTATTTTGCATTATAAAATTACATTGTGGCTTCTTAACATTCTTTAGCTTATGTGTAACTCACTACTAATAATTTTAAAAAATATATTTTCCACAAACGTATCCTAGCCGTACTTGTATCCTATTTTTTTAGGTTTTGTCGTATTGCCCTATCCGTATTGTATCGTATCCGTATCTCAAATCCGTATCCATGCTTCCTAGCTACTAGACCCATGCACAGTCAAAAGTGTTAACTTAGGTTTTGGAGAGAGAAATTAAACATTATATTATTAAATTAATCAGAAGAACTAGAAGAAAAGTATCTATAATGTAAAAACAAATCATAATAACAAAGCCAAAGACTAAACTACCCTTAAGCTAAATAATAAATAATACATGTTCAGGATGTGACAGTAGGAAGCAGTGAGAGTTTGTCAAGTAGAAAGCAGAACCACAAAACAGTGTGAGACTTTGTGAAAAAGTCAACCAACTGCATAGTAGAGGAAACAAAGGGCAACAAAGTGTGAGACTGAAGATGATGATGCAGAAAGTGACAACAATCTCAATATGCTTGGTCTTCTCATGAAAAACAGAGTTATGTGTAATACGAATGGCACTCTTATCATCACAATACATAGGAGTGGACATTAAAAAATGAGATACCAAGATCCACAAGAAGCCAATGCAACCAAACAATTTCAGCAGTTGTAATAGCCATAGCACGATATTCAGACTTAGCAAAAGAATGAGTAATAACAGTATGTTTTTTGCATTTCCAGAAAATAATAGTTACTCAGAAAAACACAAAAACTAGTAGTGAATTTCAGATCCATGCGCATCTCCTGCCTAGTCAACATCAGAAAATGCATGGGGTCCCAAAGAAGATGTAGAAGAAAATAACAAACTCCAATGCAAAGAGTCTTGAAGATAATACAAGATACAAAAAACAGCAGCACAGTGAACTTTAGTGGGAGAGGAAACAAATTGACCAACATTACGGATTGCATAAGCAACATCAGGGCATGTAGCAATAAGATGGACAAGAATTCCAACAACAACACGATACAGATTGTAGTGGCTTCTATCCCAATTGTACCACATTTTAGAGCATGTGGTGTACCATGTTCCTATTTTCATTCCTTGTACCAGAATGATCTACATTCTAGGTAACATAGGTTCCAACACTGATAAAGCAATGCAAAAAATTTAGACAGCTCACAAGCTCTTACTTTATCGTTCAAGTTTTGAATGGCGCATGAAATTCTAAAAGCTAAATTCATCTCAAATATAGCAAATTTAAGTTTATGTATATTAGCAAAATTGACCTTTCTAAAAGCCAATATCTAAAAGATAACAGATTTAACTTCAGCAAAACTTCCCTTCTAATAAACATACCATTTTCATGCCAATCAACACGACACCTTGAACAGTGAACCATTTCAAAAGAGCTACTAGGATATGGTAGTTGTTTTGTGGCTAAAGCAGCAATCATTGCTCCAATTCCTCGCTCCAAAGCAAATTGAATTTGATTTTCATGGCCATCTTTGGGAGCAAAGGACATTGTTTGTATATTTAAGTCAAGAAGATAAGCTGAGAAGCTAGCAACACCACAACCAACATCTAGAACTTGAAATACCCCAGCAGAACGCAGATCACCGGAATCATTAGTCGTCATATTTCCTAACCTACAATAAGAAAATAAAATAATAATAACAATAATATCAATAGAAATAACAATAAATTGGAAAAATAACCCCAGGATCTGTCTTTAGTGAAACCATAATAACTACTAGTCTGTGCCAAGTATAATAAGTAAAAGTATTGCTAAACTCAGATAATAGAATTTAGATTCGGAACTACCCAAAGAGGCAATGACTAATTAACTGTATAGTCCTATAAGTACAATTGGAAGATAGGCAGTTTTACTGTAAAAACCCATCTTTTAAAGCCTGATACAAGAAAGAATACCATACACATGTCATGCGGGTATACTTCAATTGTTTGCTCACTAAAGTGAAATACATAATAGAGCATAATAAAAATAACATTTTAAAAAAATCGAATGGAGATCATTTTTTTAAGTAAAACTGTAGAAAAACAACTATCAAGTAATCCAATCACTATCAAATATGATATTTGTATGAGAAAATATCATCAACGATTTTATGCCCTTCTCTTGTGACTATATAATGCAATATTTTACAGCTTTTCCTGTTACTCATATGCATTAATTTTTTCCTGTTATTCCATATGCATCATGACTATTGCCTAACTAATCAATGTCTCCAAAAAGTAATCACTTTATCATCTATTTGCATACTTACAAGGACTTTATTCATTATTCTTCCTTTAGTGGCAAAAAGACTTGAAAAGATGCAGAAAAAGTTTCATTTGGGACGGATTGGTAACAAGTTTAAACATCAATCGGTGAATTGGGACATAGTTTGTGCTCTTGTTAGAGAGAGAAGTTTGGAGATTCGGAGGCTTGAAATTTTCAACCAGGTCCTCTTAAAGGAAATGACTATGTAGATATGCCAGTGAGAGGGACAAGAAGAAAAGCATCCAAATCAGTTGGAAAAGTAACTACTTTGAGATTGGTTGTGAGAGGGGCCAGACTGCTCAGGTAATAATAATTTTTAAGAACATAGAAAGCAGATCCTTCAAAGAGATATAAGATAGATAGTTGATAGTTGAAATATTACTCCATCATGGGCTTATAAAAGTTTGGCCAAAGGAAAAGATAGGAAGGAATGTAAATGTACAAGGGAGCTACATATCCAAACAAATAGATAGAAGTCAAGCACTTCCAATGTCTTTTTGTCATAAAGATCAGATACTGAGAAGGAAGAGAAGAGAAAATCAGAGTCAGATTTAGTCAACCATAAGAGTTAGCTCAAGGAAACCAAGGTTCTGCTACATTGTCAGTGATAAGTTCGACTTTGGTTACTCCATCTTCATCGAAACCTGACATAAAATGCCATAAGTGCAAAGCCCAAAGGAAATAGAAAACCCGACGAAAGCTACCCCCAATAGAACACAGAAAAGTAGGTCATAACAGTAATGCATATAGTACAGAAATAGCAACAACAATAGTAACAAGTACTGTGTTAAAACCCTAATTTTTAGTTAACTATGTCCAACTAAGGTAACTCCCTGCGGAGTACCGTTCCTACCCAAACACATTCATAACTTGCATGCTGCTATTAGGAAGAAAATTGCCATGAGTAATGAAAGTAATAACTTTCTTGTTGATGTGCATCGTAGGATACTAGATTTTAATGAACGTAAGATTCCTGAAAGTTTTTCTGTATATTCAATGTATCTGTGATTACAATTAGACCTTAGATTATATAGCCCTAACTCCTAAACCAAAAAGGAAAATACAATCATGCCTCTAATATGTACAACCACAATCATGCCTAATTTAGAGTATATATATACAATATATTCTCACTATATTCTCACACCCCCACTCAAACTCAAGGTGTTTTAGCAGAAAACACTGAGAGTTTGCTAAGAAGAAACTAAAACCGAGTGATAGTGTGAGTCTTAGTGAAGAAGTCCGCAAATTGCAAAGCCGAAGGGATGAAAGAAAGCGAGATAGAGCCAGACTGCAGATACTGGCGAACAAAATAACAATCAATCTCAATGTGTTTCGTCCATTCATGGAAGACAGTATTGTGGGCAATTTGAACAGCACTGCGGTTGTCACAATAGAGAGAGGTCAGAGAAGACTGAGAGACACCCAAATTAGACAGGAGACAACAAAGCCAAATAATCTCAGCAGTGGCATGAGCCATAGCACGATACTCAGCTTCGGCAGTAAAGTGAGCAACGACTGATTGTTTCTTACTTTTCCAATAGATCAAGGAATTACCAAAAAATATACAGAAACCAGACGTAGACTTGCGATCAGTAACATCACCAACCCAATTAGAATTAGCATAGACCACCAAGTCCAAAGAGGAAGTAGAGGACAATAGTAAGACTTAAAAGATGATACCCCTGAGATAGCGAAGAATGCGAACCAAAGCAGCCCAATGGGTACAGCGAGGAGCAGAGACGAACTGACTAATCACATAAACAACATAAGCAAGACCAGGGCGAGTGACAATCAGATAAACTAAACAATCCACAAGCTCGCGATATAAAGTGGGATCATCCAGAGGAACACCATTAGTAGAGTTGAGCTTCACATTAAGCTCAATAGATGTATCAGAAACCTTAGTATCAGTAAGACAGAAAATAGCCCTATGGAGAAGAAGCAACTTCAATACCAAGAAAATACTGCAATGGACCCAAATCCTTCATTTCGAAGGTGCGAAAGAGATGCTACTTGACCTCAGAGATAACAGAATAGTCAGAATCAGTGATGATCATTTCATCCACATATAGTAAGAGAGCAACAAAACCAGCCGAGATATGTCACAAAAATAAAGCAGAGTCGAAAGTAGAAGGATGAAACCTAAGCTCGGTAACAACAGTCTGAAAGCGATCATACCAAGCACGAGGAGACTGTTTCAGACCATACAGAGCACGCCGAAGACAACAAACCTAGCCAGAAGAATGGTGAAGGCTAGGGGGAGGACGCATGTAAACCTCCTTAATGAGATGGCCATTAAGAAAAGCATTCTTGACATCCATCTAATAAAGAGGCCAAGAATGAATAGCAGCGACAGAGATCAATGTACAGACAATAGTCATCTTGACAACAGGAGCAAATGTCTCCTCATAATCAATACCATACTCCTGGGAGAAACCTTTGGCAACCAGACGAGCTTTGTAACACTCAAGAAAAACATCAGAATGAGTCTTGACTTTGTAGACCCATTTGCAACCAACCAGATTCTTTCCAACAGGCAAAGGAACCAACTCCCAAGTACTAGCTTTCTGTAGAGCAGACGACTCATCCTCCATAGCTTGAACCCAATGAGGATCCTGACAGGCCTCCTTGTAAGACTGAGATTCTGAAAGAGAGTGAACAACAGACAAAAAAGTACGATAGGAAGCAGAAACATGTATTAGATCAACTCAACCTGTTTGGAGGATGACGCGCTCGAGTAGGATATCGGTGTGCAGCAAGATCAAAGTCGGCAGAAGCAAGAGGATCAGCAGCAAGGGTAGAGACAACTGATGGAGGAGGAACCTTGCGACGAGAATAAACTGACAATGGAGGAAGAGAAGAAGCCAAAGGAGGAAAAGCAGCCAGAGGTGAAGCAGGAATAGAAGATGGAACATGCTCAGGAGGAACGGTGGAGATGTACTCATCAGACAAGACCTAAGAAGAAAATGAATCAATATGAACCAAATCCTCTTTGGAAACTAGGGCGATGAGAGAAGGAAGTTGAAAGTAAGGTAGACGTTCGAGAAATGCAACATAGCGGGAGACATAAAAGCGACGGGAAACAGGGTCATAACAACAATAACTTTTCTAAGTGAGACTCTAACCCAAAAAGACACATAGGACAGACCGTGCATTAAGTTTAGTCTTATCTTTACGGGGTAAAAGGACAAAACAAGCAGACCCAAATACACGAAGGAGGGAGTAATTGGGAAGTTGAGAAAACAGAGCTTTATAAGAAGACCGACCAGAAAGAAGGGGGGGTAGGCATACGGTTGAGAAGAAAAGCAGCAGTAAGAACTACCTCACCCCAAAACAGAGCCGGAATAGAGGCAGAGAGAAGGAGAGACCTAGCTGTCTAAAGGAGATGACGGTGTTTACGCTCAACTCGACCATATTGGGCAAGTGTATCAGTACAAGAAATTTGGTGAATAGTATCCAATTTGGCTAAATATTCATAGAATTCAGTTTTAAAGTATTCCCCGCCCAAGTCAGACCGTAACAATTTAATAGTATTCCCAAACTGTGTAGTGACCATAGAATGTAAAGTACGGTATATATAGTAAAAGTCAGACTTATGAGTCATAAGATAAACCCAAGTATAACGGGTACAGTCGTCAACAAATGACACATAGTATGCAGAACCCCCTTTGGTGAGAACAAGAGAAGGGCCCCAAACATTAGTATGAACTAAAAAAAATGGTGTATCAGATATAGAAGTACTTTTACGAAAAGGTAAGGCTGTCATTTTGGCAAGTTTACACCCCTAACATTCAGTAAGTTTACTAGAAGAAACTTTACCCAATATACCTGATTGAGCTAAAGACCGTAAGCGGTCAGCAGACAAATGTCCTAATTTAGAATGTCATAAATAGAAATGACTGGACAGAGAATCTAACTAAAAATAGGAAAAGGCAGTTGGAGAGGTTGTCATAGGTAGATGCAAGCTCTCCGCTACATAGAAGTCTCCAACTCTACGGCCAGTCCCAATCTACTGCTTGGACATCCGATCCTACACATAACAGATAGAAGAAGAAAAGATAACATCAAAACCGGAGGCATCAGGCTGACTGATAAATAATAAATTGACAGATAATTAAGGAACATAAAGGACAGATGGAATAGAGACAGTAGACATAGCAGACAGTAAGACCAAGCCAACAGATATAACAGACATACAAGACCCATTAGCAGCATTAACAAAAATAGAAAAGAGAGGGAGAGTACAATTTTGAAGTAAGAAGAGATGGGGAGTCATATGATGAGAAGCACCAGAGTAAAAAATCCAGACAGACGAAGAGATAGCTGAAGACGACCCAAGCAAACCTGAATAAAGAGAGGAAACAATGGAAGCAGACGGGATATGCTGAAGCTGACTAATCTGAGTACTCAGGGAAGCCAAGTCATGATCAAGGGTCGGAGCAGATGCGATAGAACTGGCGGGAGTCTGAAAAGTACTCTAAGAATGAGCGCGGAACTGAATTTGAGACTGTTGAAAAGACGAGACAGACAGACATCTCTTCTTGGGACAGTGATACTTCCAGTAACCCCTTTAATGGCAGAAGGCACACTCATCTGAAGCCAGTGACCTATTTTCAGGCCTAGCAATCTTATTATCCGGCATTGTAATGAACCAATAAAAGAAGAAAATTGATGGAGGTAGATTATAATAAACAAAAAACTTCAGGGGTTTTCGTGTTATAAATCTGAAATAGGGTGTCAAGTGTAATACCCAAACAGAGTTTGAGAACAGTACTTAGAACCACCGAATCAAATCGAGAACCAGAGAGAGACTAATGAGGTCGAAGCTGAGAGAGAGCACGAATAAACATAGAGAGAGAAACAGAGGTCAGGAAGAACTCTCACGATCACGGTCAGAATCGAAAAAGAAGACCAGCAATCGTCAGCAAATGATAAGGAGCTTCGAAGCTTCGATACGGACAGATGAGCCTTCGATCAAACCAAGTGAGCCACGAATCAAATGAATCAAACCCAGACGAACCAAACGATCGATGAAGCAAGGAGCTTCAACCGACAACCAGGTCTGAGAGAGAGAGAGAGATCACGAACCAAATTGAGCCAAGGAGAAGACTCACGACTAACGATCGATGAAGCAAAAAGCTTCGATCAACAACCACGTCTAAGAAAAGGAGAGAGATCGACGGCGCTAGGGTTTCTCAACTTGCTCTGATACCATGTAAGATTCTTGAAAGCTTTTCTGTATATTCAATTGTATCTGTGATTACAATCAGACCTTAGATTATATAGCCCTAACTCCTAAACCAAAAAGGGAAAGACAATCATGCCTCCAATAAGAAAATACAATCTCACGCCTCCAATATGTACAACCACAATCATGCCTAATTTAGAGTATATATAAACAATGGCGCTATTTGGCAACCGCAGGTTAAGGCTAAAATAGCCTCAAAAACTAAAAAAGCCAAATAGCCTCAAATAGTACCTAAACCAATAATTTATATATTTAAAAAAAAAAAAAAAAAAAAAGAAAAAGAAAAGAGCAGCTTATCAAATCGGTAGCCTACATTGTCAACGTGACAGTGTAGGTACTGTGCAATGACAGCTAGTCCCACAGCTATTAAATTACAATTTCGCCCCTTTAGATTAATTTTGAAAAATGTGAGGTTAGGGACAAATTTGTCATTTTAACTTCAAACATCATTTCAACACATTTTTCAATACAACAACTCAAATAAAAATTCATCCCATCTTCCCAAACACAAAAACTAAAATAGCCTACTAAAATAGCCAAAAAGCCTAAAAAATAGCCACTTCCCAAACGAAGCCAATATATTCTCACAGAGGATATGTCATGGTTCATGTGGCTTATCCTAAAAATTCTTCCAAGAAACTTCATGTATGAGCTACTAGACTATTTCGTATCATTTAGAAATTTAGACTCCAGGCATATTTACTTGATTTGCCTTCAGATACAAATATTATTCCTGTTTTGAAAATTAATTTGATTCGTGCTCTTATCGAGGCACTTTTTAGCCTCACACTTTGTCAGAAGGTTTGCCTACAAGATTTTCTTCTCTATCAGTGTCAGTTTCTGATCCTTGTCCTCCACCTCCACAGTCTCATGATGATCGATTGTCGAATTTGTTAATACTCAAGATGTTGGTTCTTCTCATGGTGGATATCGTCACTATCTTGTGCAATGGGAGAATCGTCCAGCCACTGATGATATGTTGATTATAGAGGATGAGTTTCGTCATCTTGATCCCACACTTTTGGAGCAACATTTTAGTTATAAACTCTTTTCAGTCAGAGAATTGATGGGGATTAAGGGGAAGAATGAAAAAATACATGAGGCATAAGAAGCGTCAATTGGAAGTTATTATTTTAAAAAATTTAGTTTTAAGGAGTTTGTTTCCATTTTTATTTTATTTATTTATTTTTTTCAATTTTCTTATTGGTTATGGAAATATATGTATATATATGGGAATTGTGTAATTAAAACATTTTGTTTGCTTGATGAATATTGAAGACAGATTTCTGAACCATAGTTTGCCTTTCATCTTCTTTGGTTCTACACCACTTGATTTTTTTGACTGGGGAGTGAAAACATAATCAACTTCTATTGTTATGAACTTTGTTTATTGGAATGAATGTGTGGTAACATAATCATGACACCATCGTCTGAATACGTACATACATATATATATATAAGGAACAACTTAACCAAGGGTACCTCTGGATGTACTCAGAAGCCCCATGCTTGAAATGAGTGCCACCACCAGGAAACCACCATAATTGATTCTTCTCGTGCACCCAATTTTGTCCTCCTTTTACCTCGGCAAGGTGCGTGTGGTTCACATTACTTCGCCACACATAGTCCCTACTTGTTGGCCATCTTATTGGTATCTTATAATCATCTGGTGGAGGCACCAAGCAAAACAACCGCCTTTCAAGAGGAGCGCAATGCCTCTGTAGTTCTTCTCTCCTTGAAAGGTCTAACTTTGGCAACAATTCTTTCACGTAAGAAATGTCATGGCAAGGGATATACTCATTGAACATTAAAGGGCAAATGTTCATTCCAGCTTCAGGAATCGATAGAGGTTTTGTCCTATAAGAAAGAACAACTTCGTTTGTAAAAGTTAGAATACCTGCAAGCACAAACAAAAAAATGTAAATAAATAAATAAAAACAAAAAGAAACAGTGTAAACAAAAGATTCCAGACATTCAGAACTTTATGCAACATCTAAGGCTCAGTTTGGTTAGATAAAGAATACAGAAAAGTGAAAGAAAAAGCCAAAAAAAAAAAAAAAAAATTATGTATTTGTTTAGATAGAGTCCTAGGAAGTAATGGAAAATAAAGTTTCATGTACAACTCAAATTAGCTTGTTAGTTAGGCTTACAATTTCTTGCAAAATATACAAGGAAATTTATTTTTGACAATGCTTATTTTGTTTTCCTCTTTACCCATGCTTCTCTCCACAACTCCTTGTTACGCGGTAATAACATTTTTTCCCATCTTTTTCTTGCAAAATTTTCCATCAGTTCAAATGCATGCAACAAAATAAATTTTCATTTCTTTTTCCTTTCTTTCACTTCACTTTCTACCATTTTCATTTTCTATCATTCATTTCTTTCTAAACAAACTGAGCCTAAACGTTTTTCCTGTCAAGCATGATAAGAATGCACGTTTTAGTATAAAGGCAGCAACTTTGCAGGTATTGCAAAGGGTCAGGTTTTTACAGAGTCTACCCTTCCCAGCACTCTCTTAATGGGAACCACCATCTGCTCTTCAATACAAAGCTCAGTAACTACCTAAACCAAAATTTATGAGGGGTTGACCATTAGCATTTACACTATGGATCTCCTAAAGAGGGCAGATTGAAGTAAAAGAAAACACCTCAGAAGTGTAACCACTAATGTAGGACAATTAGGGAATTACTCCCCCATTAGGAGAAATCTCAAAATTAATACAAGGAAGCAGAAAACCTAGACTTTAAGGGCTGATTTTAAGTATTTTTATGGCTAATGATTTTAGGATTTACACATCGCAACAGAAGGGTGGGATTTTAAGAATAAAAATACAAGATTCTTGGGTCTGTTTTGAGGGATGTTCTGGGTGGCTGAAAAAGGTACCTGACAACAATAACTTGCTGATTTGGGGTTTTTGATGTGCTATGATTGTATAATTGGATTGGGATTAGTTTATATTTGACCAATGGAAGTGCAAGGGTAAAAGAAAAGTAGTTCAAATCTGGTTTAGGGTTTTAAAGACTTAAAATCACATAAATTTAATTTATAGAGAAGAAAAAGTGAAGGCATCACTATTTATCCCAAAAAAAAAAAAAAAAGTGTAAACATCACACATGGGATTTGATTGAATCACACAATCTAAAAAAAAGCGTCACAGCTCTTGAGAAATAAACTTAAACAAATTATATAAAAAACTATTCAGATAAATACCTAGCCTAAGGTCGTGTTTGATTTGGTAACATAATTCAGTACTTAAGATTGAATGTAAGTGAAAATCACAATTTGTATCGCTTACAAATTTAAGTGACTCTTAAAATGTAGGTTAAAAGGTGAGAAAATTTTAAGTAGTCGAATTCTTACTTGATGCTGATTAAAAAGTTGTGTATGCATAAGAATTACCGTTATTGACCTTACCACTGCTGTCATCACCACTACCACTACACCCCACCCTCAACACCACCACCACCACCGCCAACATCCCCTTGCCACCACAGCCACCATCATTACCATTGCCATCGTCACCACAGGCAACACCATCATTTCATTACCACCATTGTTACCACCACCAATATGACAACTACTAGAACCCTCCACCTCTACTGCTGCCATAGCCACCAACATCATTCCATCACCACAACCATCACCGCCGCTACTACCCCTCTATCATCACCCCACAACCACTATACCTTCACCTCTAGCACCATTGCCATTTGTGCCATATCCACCATTGTCACTGCCGCCGCCGCCTCCAACTCACCACCACAATAAAAAAAATGGAAGAGAAAATTTTTAAAAAATAAAATTTAAATTTCATCTTGTACGTATCAAACAACTTATTTTGGTAAACTTATTTTAGTTCAGCACTTCAATTTTATCAAACAAGTTTTCAACTTAAAAAATTTAGCATTTAGTTTTCAATAGTTACTGTTCAATTTTTAACTGTATCAAACACTACCTCAAGTGAACACTTAAAACTCAATATATTAAGTGAAAATCAGTTAAGTCTGTTAAAAAACCACAATTATATCACTTAAAAATTTAAGTGACTCTTAAAATAGAAACTAAAAGTTGAAATAGTTAGATTTTTTACTTAATACTAACTAAATTTATAACTACTTATGCGTAATCAGTGGCATGCAACGTTATGACCTCATCACCATCGACATCATCACTATTACACCCCCACCGCCAGTTTTATTAAAGGTGATAGGTGCACCAAGGTGCCAAGGTCTCCTGGGGCCTAGGCTTAAGGCTCAAGGCTCAAGGCTCAAGGCTCAAGGCTCAAGGCGCAAGGTGAGGCGCAAGGCGAGGCGCATGCTTCACCGAAGTGAGGCGCACCTTATACCGAAAAAAATATATATAATTTAATATAAGTAAATAACTTAGGGTTCAATATAAATAAAATGAAATGTTAAACATTTAGTGTTTTTTGGAGATTATGAATTAGAGCTAATTTTTCTTCTATCATTGATTTGGGGTTGAATGCCAAATGTATTGGCATCTGGAATAAGAGTATGGATCTTCTGTAGCTACACCATATTAAATCAATGGTTAGATTTTAAACAAAACCAATTAAAGTAACAATAAAAAAAAACCTCAAGACGCAAGCCTTGGGCCAATCAGGCGCCTTATCACAATCGTCTAGCCTGGAACACTACAAGGCACAAACCTTGGGCCTGGACGGGACTTGGGCCTAGGCGCACGCCTAGGCGCGCCTTATTGAAGTCACATGGCCTAAAACACTACAAGGCGCAAACCTTGGACCTGTATGGGACTTGGGCCTAGGCGCGTGCCTAGGCGCGCCTTTAATAACATTGCCCACCCCTACCTATACCATTTGCCATTACCATTACCACTACCACTACCGCTAATATCACCACCACCTCCTCTACCTCCACCATTGCCATCGTCACCGCAGGCATTACAATCATTTCACTATCACTACGAAGCACCGACACTTCAAAACAAGTGCCATATCCGTGTCGGACACACGGACACTTCGGGAACACATATGGGACACAACACATGGCATGCCCCTTATTTTATTAATTTATTTTCAAGGGACTCTTCAGGGACACACTAGGGACATGCCAAGTTGTCTTTTCTCCCATTTTATTTAGTACTTTTGATGAATGTTAAATGTTGAATGTTTATAAAAAAAATTTCTTAAATTTAAATACTTAATGATCATCCATAAAAAAAGATATAAACTGCAAGTGTTAGTTTAAAAATGCTTTTTTAAATATAAAAAAATAGAATTAGAGTTAGTTTTTGTTAATACTGATTGTTTGTGGATGTAATATTAATCTAGATGGCAAATAAAAATATATGAAAACATATTTTATTGCCGTGTCCATGTCCCCATTTTTTGAAATTGCCATGTCGTCCCACGTCCGTATCCGTGTTTGTGCTTCTTAGCACAACCACCACCACCACCACCACTACTACAACCCTCCACCTTCACCACTATTGCCACCAATGTTATTAAAGGCACGCCTAGGCGTGCACCAAGGCCCAAGGCTCATCAAGGCACAGTCAGTGCACTTCGAAAAATATCTGGCCAGGCAATGTAAAACAATCATCAAAAGGAGCATGAAGCATGAGCTTTGGGCTTAGGCTCAAGGCATACGACTTGTGCCCTTCTTTTAAAATGTTTATTTATTACAATCACTATCCTTAATTTCACTTAATCTCAATTTTTTTTTTTCTTTTTTTTTTTCATGCTGCTACAAGGATTAAACCCTTAAACATACATTTGCAACTTAATACTTTTTTAGCCATAACCATAATTATAGAAAGACGTTGGTTGGATAGAGCTTTCTCTTCGACCAGACTAACAATTATCGTCATTCTTCTTCTTCTTCTTCATCTTCATCTTCTCCTTCTCCTTCTCCTTCTCCTTCTCCTTTTCATTCTTTACACTTATCTTGTAAAACATTTCAATTTTGTTTCTATTTTTAAATGTTTATGATTTATGAGTCAGATGAGTCAGATGATTGTGTTTATGTACACCCTTTGTCTTTGATAAAATATTGGTGTTTGTTGATATTTATGTTTTAAAATATTTAATTATGTCGAATCTTGAATTATTTTTTTCTTATAGTAAATTATGTATTTTTTATCGTCAACATGATCCTCACTTCGTTGAAGCCCGCACCTCGCCTTGCGTCTAGATCCTAGGAAACCTTGGCGCTTTAGAGTGCCTATCGCTTTTAATAACACTAGTTGCCACAACCACCACCACCATTCCACCATCACTACACCACCATTGCCACCACCACAACTAGTATCACCATTTTGTGCCATTGAGTCATAGCCACTTGACTCAATGGCACAACTACAGCGCCAATTGCCTTTAATAACACTAGTTGCCACAACCACCACCACCATTCCACCATCACTACACCACCATTGCCACCACCACAACTAGTATCACCATTTTGTGCCATTGAGTCATAGCCACTTGACAAGCAAAAATAAATTATCCATACTTTCCTCATTCCTCTTACACATTATATACCACTGTAAAAATAAAAGAAAATTAGGTCTTTTCTTTTGAAAATGTCATTAGCATTGAGTTTCTTATTGGCCATAAACCATGTGAACTTTTTAAGAGGCATATCACATGCCAAATCATCTATATGAAAATAGATATAAATAAATAAATAAATAATAAAAATAAAAAGACAACATAGAATAAATCCAATGAATGAATTGCATACACTCTTCTATAAACAACCTAAGGTCTCAAAGAAACATTACCGAGGATATTGAATAAGGAAACTGCGTCATCACAACCATTAAGGTTTATGAAAAAATTAAATTTCCAAAAACTCCAAGCCAAGTGAGAGAAAGCCCAAGAAGAAATAGAGACATTACACAAACGAACTAACTGATGTAAAGGGGGCAATGAAACCCACCCTCCAAACATCTCCTAGAAGTGAATACTCTTCCCACTATCTACATGTTAACCAATGAAATGGGAAAAAAAAAGGAAAAGAATTTAGGACATATTTCCATGGAAATCGGCAATTTTCCCTATTAACTCCAAAAGAATCCCACCCATTCGCCTAAAACCTATACTTTTACTAACGAAATGCAATAAGGAATCAATCTCAATTGGAAATCACCTTAATCGCTTTCTAGAAAATTCGATATAAAAGATTTGCGAGAAGCTTAGGTGATCTTAGAAAAGAAACCAGAAATAACACTTGAAGGATTAGCCCTTAGTCAATCAAGTACTACAATAAGAGATGTTAAAGAAATTTAGTTACTTTGACTCCAAACCTATATCAACACCATATGATCCTACTCCTCATTTGAAAGGGAAACAAATAATGTTAAACATATTTCTCAGATAAAGTATTCACAATTGATAGGCTCCTTAGTATATAGAGCCCATAAGTCTAGATCAAATATATCATATGCTATTGAGAGACTTGGTATATATACCAATAATCCAAGACAACTACGTTGCATTGCAATAGAGAGAATTTAAATATCTTAGAAGGAACCTTACATTATTCTTTCAAATATAAAGGATTTCCTAATGTGGGTGGCTGAAGGGCCTGCTGTGAATTGGATAACTGGGAGTCTAGATGTGAAGTACACCACAAAAATGACTAATAATAGCATTAATTTAAGAAACATGTCTGATTTCAATATTGTGTGTGTGTGACATGTTTAATTTTGGCTCAAAGGGTCTTAGTTCAAGAAATAATTTAACGAGATTGTTAACATGTCTGATTGTTGACACATAACTACACCTGATGAGTGTCTAAATTTGCATGTTTATATTGATTTATATAGAGAATATTGCATTCCTTCAATGTTAATTCCTACCAATTATATTTAATTATATTAGTACTTGGATTTTTATTGCAGAGGTTAACTTCACAAATAGAATGAAGTTTTGTAAGGAATGAAGAGGCATTAGGAGACAATGGTCCACGTGGGCAACAATAAATTGATGGTGGGGCCAGCTTTTATTCAATTTGTGCCACAAACTTGAGGACACAAAATATATATATATATATACATATATTAACAGGCTGTTAGTTAGGGCTTTAGCAGTGGAATCGGAGTGCTCCAGCAAACAATGCCACAAGGTCAAATGAAATAGAATTATAATTAGATTATTTTCTTGTGTATTAAGTTTAGAGGTTTCATTTTCTTATTAGGTTAGGTTTAGAGTTTCCTTTTATTATAAATATATGTAAAATCCATTCATACATTATTTTCAGTTTATGGAGTTACTCAGTCTCTTCCATGGTTTATTTGCTAAGGCTAGAGGTGAGACCACATTGGATTCTTTGTGAATATTTTATGATTTAGTAATGATTTTTAATGTTAGATTATTTTGGTTTAATTATTTTTTTTAAAAGAAAAAAAATCTAGTTTTGTATAGTATCTTGTTCTATCATAGACTAGGGGCACTGTAGAAGCTTGGTATTCCCTGCGGATCAAATAATTAAATTTTTATGCAATAATCAAGCAATCATAATAATTAATTTTTTTGAAATCATTTTTATTAAATACCTGCTTTTATCTTCAGATTTGAAACACCTTTAGTGTATGACTAAATTGATTTTTATAAATTAAATCCGGAATACTTTACAAGGACAACATTTAGTGGAGAATCCTTGATGTCTTAGTACCTTCTCATTATTGTTATTTCAATTTATTTTCAGCATATTAATTTTCTCAAACCATTCAACCTTTTAACAATACAATCAAATTCTTTATAATTTTTTTCTTCTATTGTTCAGTAATTACAGTTGAAAATATCGATCCCTGTGGATTCAACCTCTGACTCACCAAGACTATATTACTTCACGACAACTTATACTTGGGTACACACATTCAAAGTTGTACCAACACCCATTGCATAGTATAATACTTGCCCAAATTTCATCTTATATATATATATGTGTGTGTGTGTATTTATGTATGTACATGTTTTATGGATTTTATTGAAATTTTGACACTCGTGGGGATTTTATTGGATCATGAAATGTTCAAGTTCTGTGAAGTTTCAAAACTTCATCTATCCCACATTGATCAAGCAATGAAAAGTTGTTGTAATTATATAGGGCCACACTATTGGTGGACTTGAAATAGGTTGCCACGTTTTGGCACACAATCCCACTTACACGCCCGCCAGTGGAGCACAACTTGGCTCGGCATGCAAGTGTGTTCTACACCTATATTTTTGCAGTGTGATGTGAGTTTTCAATTATTTTTTATTTGACCAACAAATCAATGGTTGCCTAGCTTGCTATCGTGACTATTCAAAACAAAACACCATAGCCAAAGTATGTGGTATTTCACGAAAACTTCTAGTGTCTATATAAGGCCATGGATTTGAGAATTCTATTGACTTCACTTGCACAAATCTTGCCTTTTGCCATCTGTTACACACAAAATCTTAGTTTCTCTCTTATTTTCATACATTTTTCCCAGGCAACTAATCATTCAAGTGTGCACGAATGTTAAGGAGTCTTTACTTTGGGGTTGAATCTTGGGGTTGTTCATTGACCATCCATACCTTTACATAGAGAGGCAACAATAGCTTTTGAACATCGAAATCGTGCCTCTTCGACCATAGGCCAATTTTTCCAAGGTTTTTTTTGTTTTGTATATATGTATAGATGTAGTCATATATATATAGTTTTTGTATACACAAATAACCCTTTCATTGTCTACAAATACCACCAATAGCACTTTCATAGCCTACACCACCAAAAGAACACCCTCACCTACTGTCAATCATTGTCATCGCCATTATTGCTTGCCTATTGGCATCTATTTTTTTTTTACACTTAAAAGCAATCCTAGAATGAAGAAATTGAGATTTGAGAAGTAACAGAGGGCAGTATTGGAGATAGAAGTGGTAAACCTAGATCTTGACAGGAAAGAAAACATGGAGGCGGGTATGAAGAGCAATCCATAGTCGAGATGAAGGAGAAAGGGAAACCATGCATTGTGAGGAATCGCTTTTTAGGGGTGTGATGTAGAACTTCCTCTTTAAATGTGTGTAGAACTAGTGGCACTATATTGTTATGTTCCAATGATTCCTCAACATTCATTCAGGTACACAACAAGGAAGCATGTTTAAAAATGCAAATCGTTGTTTGTATCTCCCTAATGTCACAAGGGAATAGTGGTATCACTTTAGCTGTGCCAATCATATCCTGCTTGTACATTGAAGGTGGAGATGATATAATGGTTTATGAAAAGGGGTGGGGTGGAGTTTGAATTACAAAGAAGTGGGAGCAGGGTGTTGTGATAGATGGCTCTTGTTATGTCGGAGGAGAGAGGTGAGGAAGAGATGGATGTAGCCATTTGTGAGGTTGCGTCTGTTTGGATCACATGGCTGTTGTTCCCTCTAGTTTGTGAATGTCTTCTTCTTCTTCTTTTTTTGAAAAGTGATGAAGAATTTCATTAAGCATAAGCAAGAAAAAAGAGAGAGGACAAGGAGTCCTCAAACAATGAAAAAGGTCTAAACAAAAACCGAAAATAAACAAGAAAAACCAATCACTAAGGATGGCAAACAGAAGCCTAATCCCTAGAAATCAAGAAAAATTGAACTCCTTTACAAGGTTGAGGCACAAAACCCTAGAAATCAAGAAAAATGGAACTCCTTTAAAAGGTAGATACACAAAAGCCCAAAGCGAAGCCAAATGTCCTGTCTTATCCCATAACAATTCAGCATGTGACTCCTTTTCATCAAAGATCCTTGCATTTCTCTCCAGCCATATAGACCAAAGATTTGGCTCTCTTAGTGCCTCCAAACCCTTCAAACCTAACAAGAAGCATGTGTGCATTCCATCGGAAGTAACCCACTGATCATCACATAGACCGAAAAGACGCTGCCATAATAAAAGAGCCACCAGACAATGAAGAAATAAATGATACGCCAATTCCAAATTCCTCTTGCACATCACTCACCATTAAGGACAAAAAAAGTGATTAGGCCTTCTCCTTTGGAAGAGATTCCTTGAACTAAGGATCACATGAAAAACTTCACTATATGGGGAACAACCGCTTTCCAGATTTTCTTGTGAAGAGGAAACAACTGTACAGAAGGTTTATCAATGAGTTTGTCAAATACAAATTTACATGAGAAAACCCTGAAGAAATGATACTCCAAACCCTTCTATCACTAGATGAAGATAAAGAAATCACATCAATCAATGACAAAAAATATGTCAACTCAAGAGACTCTCTATCGCTTAAATTTCTAAAAAAATTGAAATTCCAAGAGATTAGTGTCACATTAGAACATGCCACCGACGCAATTGAAACATTCCGAGAACGGACCAATATGTAAAGTAGTGGAAAAGCTCTATCGAAAGAGGTAACCCCCATCCAAACATCCTCCCAAAACCGGATACTAACCGCATTACCCACTTTCAAAAACAGGAGTGAAGACACTAGTGCATATAAAAGAGAGATGGACTTCCAAGGAGACTGACAATTGTCTCTATTAACCAAATTAGAATCTTTACCATTGGCTTGAACTCCATACTTGCTTTTAATAATGGAACACCATAACGACTCGCTTTTTGACAGGAAATCTCCACAACCATTTACTCAAGAGAGCAATGTTCCTAACAACAATATTGAATATTCCCAATAGCAAGACCCCCTTTTCTCCCTAGGGAGAGAAACAACCTCCCACTTAACTAAGTGATCCCTTCTACACTTATCACACCCTTCCCAAAGAAAGCATCGCATCAATTACTCATTTTTTTTTTTTTTTTATTTTTTTGGCAATCCTAACTGGAATCTTGAACAAAAGATAAAAAGTAGATAGGAATGCAACTCAACACTGACTGCACCAAAGTATATTTCCCCCCTTACCCCTCTTAGACAACAACACTCTCTTCCATCCTTTCAATCTTAACAAGGATGGGATTCCAAAAAGACTCCGCTCGAGAATCCCCCCCTAATGGCAATCCAAATACTTAAGAGGAAACTTCTCCATGGGACAACCCAACATGGCCGCCATCCTTTGCACACAACTATGCTCCAGATTAATGCCCACCACACTACTCTTACTAACATTGACCTTGAGGCCAAAAACTACTTCCAAGATTCTCAAAAGCATTAACAAACCATCAACCTTACTTACCTCCTTTAGTGTCATTCGGAAACTGTAAATGGGTCACATAAATATTATATCTCCCCACCACAAACCCCTCGATTACACCCTTTTCCTTAGCTAAATCAATTAAGCTACCCAACACGTCTAGTACTAAAAATGAACAGAAACGGTGACAAAGAGTCATCCTACCTTAGCCCCCTAGATGCCCAAAAAGAATTTCCAGTCTTACCATTAACGATAACCGACATATTGCATGACGACACACATCCCTAAATCCACTTCCTCCACCTAGAACCGAAACCTTTCCTTTTCAAAATGAAATCCAAAATAACCAAATCCACATGATCATACGCTTTCTCGAAGTCCACCTTGAAAATAACACCTATCTTATGCAATCCCCTATACTCCTCAACAACCTCATTGGCCACTAAAACCACATCCAGAATTTGCCTTTTGTTCACAAAGCACCTTGTGAAGGAGAAATCGTTTCTCCAAGAACAGCTCCAAGCCTTTTGGAAAGCACCTTTCCCAAAATTTTGTAAAGTGAAGTAACCAAGCTAATGGGCCTAAGATCCCCAACCTTAATCGACTTTTCTTTCTTGGGAATAAGGCATAGGGATGATGCATTGGTGCACAAGTTAACCTCCCCTCTCAAAAAATTCACCGAACACTCTCATTAAATCTCCTTTCACAATGTCCCAATAGTCTTGGGACACTACCATTGAAAAGCCATTCAGGCCTAGAGCCTTATCTCTCTCACATTCGAACACAGCCTGTTGCACCTCACACTCATTGAAAGGTCTCTCGAGCCATCTGGCTTTAGAGATATCCCCAGGATCCCAACTAATGCTTTCAAGCCCTGGACAGTCCACTTCCCCATCAGAATAGAGTTTTGAATAAAAATTGAATATCTCATTAACATCAATCTTAAAATAAAAAATAAAAAATAAAAAAAAAATCTCATTAACAATTTGATCCTCCTTAGTCACCACCAACCCCTGCCCAACCTCTAAATTCTTAACATAGTTCTTTTTCCTCTTCCCTTATGCAACTCTATGAAAAAACCTGGAATTGGTATCTCCCTCCTTTGCCCCCAAAAAATCTGTTCCCCAACGACTAGCTCTTCCAATTTCAATCTAAGCATGTTCCTGTCATCCCTCAAAACCTTAGGCAACCCCTCCCTAATCTCCTTAACATCTGGCTCCTCAATGCCCCTAATTAACTCCGCTTTTAACTCATTCAAATCACCAAAAAACTTGCCACTTCCACAATTTCAAGTTCTCCTTGACCCCTCTTAACTTTCTCATAAACTTAAAGCCCTCCCACCCATTAACTCTGCCATTCTCCCACCCGTTAAAAGCACGATCTTCTAGCCAAGCATTCTCGAACCTAAAAGGAGATGTACCCCACTTAAAGGTGTAGCTCTCAAAAATCACTAGACAATGATCTGAAACAACCCTTGGCAATCCCTCTTGCCTAATATCAGGAAACCACTCTTCCCATCCCAATGTGTGGAGAAACCTATACAACCTACAACACACAAGATTTTTTTGAATATTAGACCACGTAAACTGATCATTACCTCAAGGGGAGATCAATCAATCCATACTCTCTAATGAAAGAGTCAAAATCCCTCAAACTTCTATTTGTAGACATCCCATTAAGCTTTTCCGAAATAAGCCTAACCACATTGAAGCCACCACCGACACACACACACCAAATGTGAATCTTTTCTAAGCTCAAGGCTTCTTCTCTTTCTTCTAATAATGATCCTTCACCTCCTAGGAGAAAGTTTTGGTTGGTGAATTAGGGCAGGGGTATAAGTGTGTTGAGATTGGTGTGTTTAAGCCGAGGGGGAGCATAAGTTGGGGTCCAGAAGTGAGTCCGGGTTGGGTGTATTTGCTGATGATTCAGGGTTAGCAAGGCAGGATCAGAAGTCAGTTTTCGTAGAGGGCGTGTCTGGGAGTCAGTACATACATAGCAAGATACACTCGATAACATTATACCATGACTGCAAACATGAGGCCGACCAATCCTGTGATTTAAAACCATGACTACCAACACACAATACCCATTTGGAAGAAAAAAATATCCATCAATTTCACACAAATATCAGACTAATGACAATAAAAGATTAGATAGGCTGTGACTTGGAAACCAGTATAGCCCAAGAAAATTCACCAATCAAGCACTATATGTTTCCATTTAAACTAGCCCATTTAGGTTAAATCTTTCAAGTATTACTTGATCCACATATCCAATCACCTAGATTCAGATATCTAGCTCATTAAATTAAACACAACAAGAAATGCAAATACATAAACAAGTACATAGATCACAGTGTGAGGTAATAGAGAGAGAAACAAATAGAGGTGTAGAGAGAGAGAGAGAATACCAGGGGATGATGAGGAAGAATTGGAGGGAAGTTGTGAGACATAAAGAGATGAATTGCTGCCAAAGAGAGTGCCAGTATAAAAAGAAGCAATCATTACCAAGAGAGCCACCAATATCACCTGTCCCGACTTCGAATCGAACGCTGATGATGACCACAAGTAACCCCCCATTGCCTGCCCTTCCACACACACACACACACACACTATCTGTCTCTCTCTCTCCAGAGAAAGAAAGTTGTATATATATTTACGCAAGAGATGATTCTTTGCCTTTCGAGAGATCAGAAGAAGCAAACCGACATTTGTAGATTAAAATGAAACAATAATTTTGTCTAATCAAAATCTATTTAATTTATGAGCTATCAATTAAATTTATTAAAATTTTTAAATATAGTGCTTGAAAAATTTATAAAAGTAAAATATAGATAAAATTGATGATAAATTTAAGAAGTTATAAGAACTCCAACCATAACTTTTATTTTTTGCTAACTAAAGTACAAAAATAATACACTCTTTGTTTTATCTAATTGATTTAGGGGTTGTTTGGGGTGTCCTAAATAAGTGGACTTTTTGTCCTTTTGGACTAAAAAGTTGAGGAAAAAAATATGGATGTTTGGGTTAATTTTTTGACTTTTTATGAAAAAATATGTATTAAAAAATTGTATAAATTAGTGTGTAAGGAAAGATTAGGATTGAGAGTTGTACAGTCGTACTTTCTAGGCAGTTCAATTGAGGCTAAGAAATGATTGGCTACTTTTTGGCATTGTACTAGACGGTTTTATTCGGCCCGTGGAGGCCATCACGGGTCCTATTTTGATAATTTGAATCGTTCAATGTGTAGAACTCGTCGAGTACTATACGCCTATAAAAAATCACGTTGATCGGACATCGATAGCTATCTAATCAAATTTGTTTTTTTTAATCGTTAATTATAATACCATCCTTTTTTTTTATACAAAACTGATTTGATCATGTAGTTATCGATATCCGATCAATGTGATTTTTTACAGACATATAGTACTCGACGAGTTCTACACATTGACGGTTTAGATTATCAAAAAGGGACTCGTGATGGGCCCCCACGGGCCGAACAACAGTGTGTGAAAATTGCACCCAAACTGTGCAATTGTTCTTAACAAACGCTGCACAGCGCCAATTTTGTCATGATTGCTGAGTTGTATACATGTGTGGAAAATTAATTTTTTAATATTTTTTTTGGATAAATAGTGATGACTTTTTAACTTTTTGAGTAACTTTTTGACTTTTTAGGGAGATGCCAAACTTAGCCTTAGTTATTGTATTCTCCAATCACACTCTTTATTTTAGTTAATCATTCAAACTAACTTAACTAATTTTTAAAACAAAAAATACTAACTGCTAATATTTCTTTAACATGTTTTAAAAGTATATATGTTTAACAAATATATATTTGTTTACAAATATTTTTTTTAGAACAAAGCAAAACATATATATTAAATATTAGGAAAATTGTTTATCTTTAGCAATCAAATAAATTGACAGGTATGTTACAAGCATACAAAATTTGTGAAATGATATGGAGAGGGAGAATATATATATATATATATATATATATATATATATGTAACATAAAGGAAGTTCTTTAATAATTCATCAATTTAAGAATTGAAAGAACACAAATTAACCAAGTAAAAACCTTACAAAGGTCAAGGAACAAACTGGGGAAGGGGGAAATAACAAATAGCAAAGTTGGGAATAAATTTCAAAATAAATAAACTACATCCAATACATAAAGTTTTTACGAATCTCCATGTTAATGCCACAAATGCTCAATTAGGTCTACTTGGAGTTTAGAATGGGTTTGCCTATCTCTGATGCAATGGTGATTTTGAATGAATTCATAAAGTTCAGATATGCGCTCGTATGACACAGATAGAAGAGGACTTTCATCAATTGCATCATAATTGAAGTTTATATTATTGACATTCCGTTCATCCTCAATGATCATGTTGTGCAATATTATGTATGCCTTCATAATATCTTTTAGCGTTTCACGTTTCCAAAAACGTGTAGGTCCTTGCACAATTGCGAAACGTGCTTGGAGCACTCCAAATGCTCGTTCAACATCTTTCCTTGCTGACTCTTGAGCTTTAGCAAAATGTATTTGCTTATTGCATCATGGGCATGTGATTGTTTTGACGAATGTTGACCACTGAGGATATATACTATTAGCAAGATAGTATCTCATTGTATAGTTATTTCTATTGATTGAGTAATTGACTGGAGGAGTACGCCAATACAGAAGAACGTTCTAGCACATTGATGTCATATCCTGGTACTCCAAAAAATGCATGCCACATCCATAGATCATAGGAAGCCACAGCTTCTAAAATAATAGTTGGTTCATGGATGTGACCACAATACATACATTTCCATGTGTAGACCACCCGAACTCCACTCCGCGCGCAGGGGCGCGAATTGTAATTCTTAGCTACTACAGTTCGGACTCCTGTCACGGTTCTGAATCTAATCTCATAAAGTGCAATGTAAGACTAATAAATCACCAAAGAGTCCAAATCCGGCAAATCGTTTTGGAAAATCGATTTTAATCAAAAAGCGCCAAACATGGACTGCTTTGCCAGATTTCAGAGTCGCCACCTAAATGTTTTATTTTGAAAAATTTAGGAAACTCTGACTCGTACCTAAGGCCACGTGTCCGTCATCACCAAAGTTGCCTCGGCTCGGGAACTTGGGTACGAGAGAGAAAGGTCCTGAAAGGAGCACCCCCGCTCGCCCGATCAAAGGATCGGCCTCTACTAACATGATATGTTGTTTTTGAAAACACATGTGTTCTTATTTCAGTTTATTAGCTAACCTTACTATGTGATGCGCACAACATACAAGTATAGACTAAATCACTCAATTTGGAACAAAACATCTCATGTTTGTTTTTCGAAAATGGTTTGAAAGTACTACTCGCAAGTAGGCTAAGACGCGGATTTGCCACCCTCACGTGGGCTTAGAAAACAACATGATTTTGCTATTCCAAGTGGGCTTAAAACGCACATTTTGATGAATTGTTCCAATTCAAGCAATGAAGCCTTCATCCACAGGCATTCATGCAGTTATAGCAATTAAGCACATAGCCTCATAGCAAGCATGCTGACATGGCAACACTCACACTCATGTAAGGATGCTAAAGCATAAACACTCACAGTGTACTCCGAGCCAAAAAAGAAGCTAGTTAGTAATCATGCATGATCCTAGCTATGTCAACAATGCCTAATGCAACACATGCAAAATATAACTAAAATAGGCTCGGCTATTCTAAGATGTCATGTGAATCCAACTTGATAACATGTATTCAGATTGGTATTGAAATACAATGCAGTTTGTATGATGCGCCGAGCTCGGTGCATGCAAAACGAATGAATGATGCATGCATGTAAAGCATAAGGATGCTAATTGAAAATGACCCTAATCTAACCATCAAAAGCTGGTAAATAAAAGGGAGAAAGACGTGGGGTTGGAAGACATTCACACACACACGTACACTTATTACAACACTTGCCCTCTCGACGGAGGGTCCGAATGAAAGCTAAGCTATTCTAAGCTAAACTACTTTAACTAATCTAATAAAGCTAATTAGACTAGTTATTACAACACCGAATTGAAAATCAGCTATGCTAAGCTAATTAAGAAATTACAATGATGAATTAAATTAGCTAACACATTAACTAATTAATTACAAAACTGACAATGCTAACTAAGATAACAACTTATTCTAAGTTGACAAGAGCGCTGAAATGGCCTCGGGATGAGGGATGTATGTATGCTCAACTTCGCTCGGAAATCCATCACTATGCCCCAACTTGCCTCTGTTTGCATTTGATCTCAGAACACTGTACAAACCTCCAAATAGCTTCTACTCCAACATGGAGACCTCCAGGAAGGCTGCCGACCACTTAATGGTGTTGTAGACCACCTGTAGACCACCTAAGTATGCTGCAGACCAGAAAAAGTGGTCGGCCAGCTACTTTTTCTGGTCTGCCGACCAGAAATTTCTGCCACACTCCAGTTTGCTGCAACAGAGAACAAGAAGGGGCACGACAGTGTATTTGCAAGATATATGTGCACAACCACCCTCCCTATCATTTCTCAAGCTCAAGGGAGTGCGGTACTCGACTCTCGGGCCACCAACCGAGCATCGCAATGTACGATGGCCGAGAAGCCAAGATTGCACAATTCAATGTTAATGAATGCACAAATAACACATAAGGGCATTAACCTCTATCATGCATGATCAAGAGGGTCAGCGATCGAGAAATGAGGCGCGTTTCATCACTTCAAGTATGAAACGTCTCTCGTTCCTCATGTTTGGATTAACGTTCAGTCCAAACACGGATTAACGTTCAGTCCAAATACAATGCAATGCAACATGATCAACCTATCAATGCTAATGGCATGCACCAGATTCTATCATGTGAATAATGCATGCATGGCATGTTAAAGCATCAAAGCAAGTAAAGAGCATCATACAAGAGGCATGCAATACAATGCTCAATGGACTTAAACCAACTATGAACAGACCTTATGCATGCCCAAACAATGGCCAAAATGTGCAGAAACTCAAACACAAGAAACAAGAAAAGCATGCTCAACTCATGGCTCGTAATCAAAGCACAAAGCTCAACCCTCAAACGCATTGAAAGAGTGATATATATGAGTGTATGATGGAAGTATATGCTCTAAAATACTATGTCAAATGATGCCATATCATGCAAATAGCTCAAATAAAGCATGCCAAGAGACTTGAAATGCAAAGCTAGTCAAGGGCTTTACACTACAACCATGCTAATCAATGCTCAAATGACCTTATGCACCCAAAACAGACCTAAGGTAGGCCAAAATGGTAGCAAAAACATGCTAGACTTGCAGCATAGATGGCAAGAAAAATATGCTCCCGTATTAGCTCACAAACAAGGCATAAGGGCACAACTCTTAAATACAATTAAAGAGTGATAAACATGGGAGTATGGAAAAGATATAAGCTCTGAAATTCCATACCAAATGATGCCGAGGCATGCAAACATCACAAGTATAGCATGGTAGGGGCCTCAAAACTCAAGACTAGTGAAGCCATTTGCACTATAGCTATACAAAACATGAGTCATATGGCTAAGACAACCCAAAACAGTCCTAAAGCATGTCAAAATAATGCTAAAAATGTATGGAGTATAGCCAAGGTAAGCTAGCATGAAGGGCCAAAACACCAAGTACACTAGGCTAATGGGCAAGATTGCACTACAAGTGCACAAACCAAGCAAGAGGTGACTCCACCAACCAAAAACAGAGTTATGGCATGTCAACATAACACCAAAAATGGGCTGAGACTAAGCCAACACATGCTAGAATAACAAGCTAACTCATTAGGCATGCAAGGCTAGCAAAGAGGATTTACACTACAAGTGCATGAAGCATGCAACCAATGATCAAACAAGCCAAAAAGAAAGTTAAAACATGTTAAATAATAGCCAAAAATGTGCTGGAGTGGAGCCAAAACATGCTAGAATTATAGGCTAAAATAGCAAGCATACAAGGCTAGTTTGCAAAGATTACACTACAAGTGTATAAAGCATGCAAGGGTGGTCTAAACTAAGCCAAAACAGAGGTATGCCATACTGAAATAAGGCCAAAAATAGGCTGAGATGGAGCCAAAACAAGCTTAACAAACATGCCACTTTGGTGAGCCATCAACACAAACAAACAAGAGAATAGGAGGGGGGGACAACCCCCACCCATTTGGGACCTCAAAACCACATTTCTACCACTGAAAATCCACTAGATTTCAGTGGCTAAAAGGCCAAACAAAGATGGTTTGAAAGGTGGTGAAAGATGGCTCAAAAGGCTTTACAAGCCAAGGAGCAAAAGGAAGGGAACACCCCCTAGCCAAACAAGGCTTAAACCACCACTTTGAGGACTGAAAAACAGAGTTTTTTTCAGTCCAAAATCAAGCCAAAAATAGTTTGAAAGGATGGCAAAACAAGCATGCAGAGTTGGCCAAGATAGTGTACAAAAATGAGCTTAAAAGAGGGAGATGCTTACCCTTGAAGCACAGCTGCAAAATAGCCCAAAATTCTGAGCTAAAACCACCTTCTAGGACTCAAAGGAGGCTCCAAGGAATCTCAGCCCAATGGTGAACAAGCTTGATCAAGGATGCCTAGGCAAAGGAGAGGTATATCTCCAAGTATATCTCTTGCATGCACACAAGGTCAAGAGGGAGAGCCAACTAGAGAGACAAGCTAAAATTTAGCTCTAGAATTTCTAGAGAGAGAGAACTTTTTTAGAGAGAGAGGCTCCCAAAATTGCTTCAATGTTCTCCCCTTGCAAAATGGGAGATATGGCTCATATATAGCAAAAAGCAAGAGTTTGTTTGAAATATCTATTTATGGAACAGCTGGAGATTGTGGAAGACAGTTGGAGGGAAAATATCTTCAAAAAATCTGAGTTTGGGACCTGCAGACCACTTTTCTGGTCGGTCAACCACCTTTTTGGGTCGACTGGATACTTTTCTGGTCGGCAACCCATTTTTTTGGTCAGTAGGAAAATTCTACTTTCCAGGTCCAACTTCAAATGGGCATAACTCCTTCATCTGGACTCCTTTTCAGGTCATTCTTGTGTCAAAATTGAAGCCCCGGAAGTAAGCTTTCCAATGGTTGGAGCCTTGTATCAAAATTCCAACTATGCAAAAAGTTATCCCTGTCTTGGTGAAGCCACTCAGTTTCGATCCTACCCGGATTTATGCCGGACTTCTCCCAAACTAGTTTTCTTCTCTCCTTTCCTCTTTTTCTTCAACTCTAAATCCCTAAACAAGGTGTTTTGAAAGATTTTTTAAAGATTTAATCTCTCTTTCATTCATTTTCATTTTGTCCTTGCTCGGTTTACCGAAAAGTGCAACATTCAACAAAATGTGAACATCGGAACATCGTAGGAACTTTATTTCAAAAATATTTTGAAAGAGAGGGTTTTAAAGTCTAAAAACCATTCAAAATAGCTTTGGTCCAAAATGAGGTGTAATGTTGGGATTTGACTCTCCTTGCCAAAGAAACCGAACCTTTGCACTGCACAACTTTCAACACCAACTAAACCATCAGTAACGCCCAAATCTTGGGGGCGGTCAAAAATGGGGTGTCTACACCATGCAGTAGGACATTTCTATACAATACATACCTTTATCTTGTGGCCTTGAACTCTATCATGATAAATAATTGCATGACCGTAAATAGAACCACAACATAATCTTTTTGGCCTCTCGTTATTTAGTTGCTCCTCTTATATAACAGCTATCACAAATATCTCCAATTCATCAACAGAATCAGAGTCGTTCATAATCATAGCCACTACGCTATTGCGAGCCATAGAATTTAAGAGCTTTGCAAGTTCTTACTTAACTCCAATATTCTGTGAAGTCAAATTTATAAAACATATCAAACATGCATGTAACTTTGTTATATAAAACATATCAGAGTCAATAGCAATCACAATACTTCCATCGAAATGAATAAAACATTTAAAAATAAAATTATTTAAAATATTTTTTTCTATAAATTGTGTGGGGTACATGAACTGACAAGCCATTGCATATACAAAAACTAGCCATTGCACATACAAATAAACAAACAAAACTTGTAGAACAATCTAAAGAATAACAAATAAATAAAAAATACAAAATAAGTTGTTCCATAATTCATCAAACAGAATTGAAAGAACATAAAAAATTGCTATAAGTCAATGTAAAAGATCCATATGTTTGGTAGAATTCCAACTAAACAAACCTATGATGACAATATATACACAAACACCTAAATATATGTACATATTGAATAGAATAAAAATTCAAATAAGCTAATATAAATATGAAAGATAGATACATATACAAAATCCCACTCTGTATATAAACCCAATACATATACATATATATACATATACAAAATCCCAATACATATAAATATATACAAATCTAGGCCCAAGAATGAGGCTTTTCAGCAAAGAGATTGGGAAGTTTCTGAGGGTGGTTGCCCCTCTCTACAAACAAAAACGATGATCTTTCTTTGATCACCAGAGCCGATGATTTCACCTCCAAAATCAACATCTCTCCCTCTCTCTCTCTCTCTCTCTCTCTCTCTCTTTATCTGCGTGTGTGTGTGAAAGCACTCGCCAGTGAAATGTAGGAATTCACTCCATCTTTTTCTTGCGGGAATTTTTATTTTTATTTATTTATTTATTTTGGATGATGTTGTGGATTAAAAAGAACATCAAGAGGCAGTCCCTACCATGGGATTTTCCATCCAGGACCACTAATTGTATAACTTCTCCTCAGAAAAAATATATAAAATTCCAAGACATATACACAAACCCAATCAGACAATGTTCAGAAATCCAAATCAAAAGAGAAATATGAGGTTCAATTACATTAGTGATAGAGTTGAGAAGTAAGAAGAAAAAAAAGAGATTCAGCACACACATACACACACACACACACACACACACACACACACATACAGGGGGTATGAAGGAGGGAGTACCATACTGTGAGAAAGCATTGATAGAGAGAGATGTAGAAAACTTAAGGTGATTTGGTAGGAAACAGTAAATGTATTTGTTTGCAGAGCCTCTAGGGCTCTTCAATTATAGCCAGCAAAAAAAATCTGATAACAAAGTAGCTAGTGCAATAGCCAACCCATTGGAGGCCTAAAATTGGAGTCACATTGATTAAAATGCCTAATAAGCCTCTTTTAGCTACTCCCTTGGAGATGCTCTAAGGTATTAAGTTTAGTGAATGTTTTTTTATTGGTGAGAAGTCTATTATTTGTAAAATAGTTTAGTGAGAAGTATTTTGTCAGTTTTGAATGACATTTTGTTTTTAATTTTATCCTTTAATTTATCTGTTGATTTTCTTACTATATGTTTAAATTTATATCTATCTGTTTAAATTATTTTCCATCTGTTCAAATTTATATCTATCTATTCAAATTATTTTGACTATTTGTTCATTTTTTTATCTATTCAAAATATGTAGGTTTCTCTCTCTTTCTCTCTCTCTCTCTCTCTCTATATATATATATATATGTTTAAAATCTATGAATTTCTCTTTATCCGTTTAACATATGTTTCTGGGTTTCTCTTTAATTTGTTCAAATTCACATGTTGAAATAAAAAAACAAACTTATCTGTTGAAATTCACGCTCAAAAAGTGTTTACAATTCCACCACTCATCTTATTCACTTTTCTATCTATTGGAAAATAATGGTTTTTCAACAAATTTAATTCAAAATTAAAGTAGGACCCAACCGCCGGTTGAGGTGGGTCTGAGTGGTTTTGTATTCTCTTAAATGAGAAGGTTGCAATACAAAAATAATGAGCCGAAACCATTGAGTTGTGAATGAGAATTGTCTCATAAAGTGGGCATCAATAAAGTTGGGTTTAGATTTGGACTTAGTCTTGGTTTGGACTGGGTCTAGACTTGTACTTGTGCATGTGCTGGGTTTGGTCTTAGACTTGGACTTGGACCTAGTCTTAAGCTTTGGGCTAAGCTGTGCTGGGCTTAGTTTGTGCATGTTTGAGATTGGACTTGGATCAGGTTGTGACCCCACACCCGTATCCATTTTGCAACCCATCTTATTTAATTCTCAAAACTTATACATTATATATACATTATGATTTATATAATAGTTTTGGAGTTTTGAACCTTTGTAACTCAATCCCTAATGGCTAGAGTTGATGACATTTGATGATCCCATTGATGTTAGCCTTTATGGCTAAGGCTCTCATTTACTAGTATAAATAGAGGCCTTTCTCCTCCAACTTAGTAGGTTTTTTTTAGAGAGGTTTTGTGATGGAAAATGAGATGGTGTTTTGAGATAAAAAGTTGGAGATGGTTTTTTTACACCAAAGAAAAATTTTCCTATCTTCTTTTGTTAGCCTTTACTTTGGTTCTTATTAGAGAGAGTATATTCATTGTCAAGTTCGTCGAAACTATTCAGAAGGTGCTTCTACATTAGTTGGTTTTGACCATCGTATTCTGGGAAACAGACGTCGGCGTACCTCTAGCATCTATCAAGAGGCGGTGAATTTGTTTTAAGAAAACTATGGTATCACACAGGCTTAGATTTGCTTATTTTCTTATTATTTGTTCTTTAATTTTTCAAAATTGAGTTTACCTCGACGAGTTCTAATCTTTACTTATCCATGTTAATAATTTGTTATTTTAGTAACGTAATCTAATTTATTTCTGTATTTAGTTGTGTTGTTTATTCAGTATTTCATCATTTAAAAAAAAAATTATTTTGTCATTTCTATTTAATTTATTTTATATATTTTTCTTGTATTGTTATGGAAAAATACCAACAATCTTAAAACATATTTTTTATAAATAGTTTTTGAAAAAACAAGTTAGCTTTTATTTGAATTTATTCTAGTAACTATTGGAATTAAAATTAATTTAATTGCCTAGAGTTATTGGATTGTTTTGAGTTGTTTATATCTAATAATTTATTCGTGCAATTTATTTTATGTTAATTAGTTGTTATTGTATGAGTTATTTGATTGTTAGTGTTTAAGTTGGTAGGATTTTTTAAAAATAAAAATTTTATTATGTAAAATTCTTACTATTTTATTTAATTTGTTTGATTGTTTTCTTTTGCAGCTAACTTTCTTTACATGTTTACCTAAGCGAGAAAGGATGATATATAATGCGAACAAATAAAATAAATTGGAATTAGTAAATTGGACTACTAATTGTTTATTTGAAGATGATTACCTTTGCGTGGAATAAAGAAAAATATTGGACCTTCAGAATTTTAGTAAATTTAATTATTCACTTTAGAATTTAGTTTAATTTCGGATTTATTCCGTATGTTGTTTTGAAAGTTTGGTAACAATTTCAATTTAATTTGATTAATTAAATTCTGAAAAAAAACAAAGAGCTGAATTTTGAGAATGTCAAGAGATTCAGCTAGTCAAGAGGTTTTTGACGGTATAGAATATCTCTAAATAGGTTTGTTTTGATAGAAAATTTAGTAAAATAATTTCAATTTTTTATGTACTAGTCTTATTTTTGAGCTTGCTTATGATTGTGTTGCATTATTGCATAGTGGTATAGCTTGGTATTGTAGAGATATTAACTCTTATTTATTCTATTTATTTTTAGTTGTATCAATTGCGAGTTTTTTCATGTCTTGATAGGTTATCAAGGAAATTACTCCAAAATATTTTTGTATTCATGGAATGATAAGTGGGAGTTTAACTCTATTGTTATATATATATGCTCATAGTTACATGGTTGGATTGCCAACATTATAACCATAATATTCTTTTATGTATAATTGATTCATAGCCATGCAACTCATGACATTCTTATAACTGCAATGCATCTATAGCCTTTGAATTACACATTGTGAGTTATAATTGAAATTACTTGTGTAATATTGACTTTATTGGTTCATTAACTCATCTTGTATCCAAGTGTGTATATGAACAATGAGCATGGAGATTTAGCGGCAACGAGGATAGAGTTTTGTAATGTGTTTTATACAAAGATAAGCATTACAAGTGGAGAAGTGTGTTCTTGGCTAAACAGGCGATTTCAGATGCAACCATGAACTCCACTTTATAAATTTAGACAATTTGTAATTATAACAGTTGCATTTCCATTTTCATTTGTAATGTTTTTAATTTCTAGTTTGTAATAGTTTCACCATAGTGAAAGGAAAGAAGGAATGAGAGAAATTATAAACCTTTGAGTCTAGAGAAAATCTTTGGGATTAATTTTATTATTCCCAAAGTGTTTTGGTTTTCTGTAATGGAAACCAAAGTTAGCCTTGGCTAAAGAGTCTTTCTGATTTGTTCAAAAATGGCAATTAAGATGGATTTGATTTCAAACCTTTGTGGTTAGAGCTTTGGGTTTAATCTTTTATTCCCAAAGTGGTAGGAAACCAAGTTTTAAGAAAGTCTTTGGTTATAATTTGATTATTTTCAAAGTGTTTTGTTTTGGGAAAAGAAATCAACTTTTAGCATTAGCTAAAATATTTCTGATTTTTATTTAGAAATAATGCGCTCAGTTCCGGGAGTACCAGTTAACTTTTATGAGTGGTGTAATTCTGAAGCAAATTTTAATTGCTTATATGTTTTGTAAACTTGATTTGTTTTAACCTAGTTTATCCCCTGAAAAACTTAATTCTAAATTTGTTTCTCATGGACTAGGAGTCAACATGCTCTTGAAAGTTTTTGTCTAAGGTTAACTGGGTTTTAAGTGGGACTGGTGTGACTCCTCCAGCCTTCTGGAAACTTTCCTGACCATGTTCGATTCTAGGGTAAGTGGTGAGATCAGTTTTGAATTAAATGTCAGACTTTGAGATTTTCTAGTGTTAAGTTTAGTTTCTGGAAAAACAGAATAATGAAATTCTATAGTGATTTTTCAAAAATGGCTTCAAGAGATGACAACAAACAATGTTGTTCCACTTGACAACCTTAAGCCTTAAAGGTTCTTAAAGGAAGATCTAGAGAGATCAAGTGTGATTAAAGGAAATTA
>JAPPVO010000024.1:116258167-116324623 GCA_030407325.1 Camellia japonica | reverse complement strand
AGGTGGGAGCATGATGCAAATTCTGACCACGAGCAAATTCCACTGGTTTCGGAAGAGGTGGTGTGAAAGTGGACCAAAATGCCATGAAAGCACTATCCCCATCTTCAGCAGATTCAGCTTCTTCGGGTTCTTGCTCCGACCCGCTTTCATCATCCCAAGTCACTGTGTAGACTTTCTTCCGATTCTTTTTCGAAGGACATTCAAGAGCAATATGACCAAACCCTTAACATTCATAACACTTGACCCCTTGCCCCTTTACAATCTTCTTTTCAGTTTTTGGAGCAAGTTTTGGTGGAAAAGTTTTGGGTTTATCATTACTCTTGTCTTTTGAAATAGGGTCTCTGAAATTAGGCTTCTTTTTCTTTAAAATTTTTTTGAACTGTTTAGTAAACATAGCCGTCATCTCAGACTCTAAATCAAACTCAGTCTCAGGAGTTTTTGCAGTCTCATGAGCACTAGTGAAAGCCACACTATCATTTTGTTTTTTCTTAGAAATCTGGTGAGCTTCATAAGTCTGCAGGTTTCCAACCAACTGATCAAGCTTGAGGATATCAACATTCTGAGCCTCCTTAATGGCTATCACTTTTTGATTGGAACCTCTCGGGTAATGACCTCAAAATTTTTCCAACAACTTTAGCTTAAGGGATTTTTTCACCGAGTGTGAAACAAGAATTCACGATATCACTAAGTTTAGCATAGAAATCATCAAACGTCTCATCATCGCGCATAAAAGGGGTTTCAAAGGCAGAGGTGAGACGTTGAAGTTTTGACCTTTTAACAAAAGTAGTACCTTCGTGAATCGTTTCAAGAATGTCCCAAGCCTCTTTTGCTACCTCACACGTGTAGATACGACGAAACTCTTCAGGTGTGACGGAGGAAAAAAGAGAATTGAGAGCCTTACTGTTCCAACTCGAGTTTTGATAATCAGTTGCGTTCCATTTATCAAGGGGTTTGGGAATATCAATGCCATCAATGGTGACAATAGGTTCACTCCACCCATAGATCACACAATGCCAAACTTTATCATCGATGGATTTTAAAAACGCTCTCATACGAGCTTTCCAATAATAATAGTTTGTACCATCAAGTAATAGAGGTCTATGGGTCGAGTTACCTTCACAAATTGAATCCATATCACCAATCACACAAAATCACACTTCTATAGTTTTGATAAAAACAAAGAGTGACCTGCTTTGATACCAATTAACAATCCTAAGTGATTCGTGATTAGATCAAGATTTAAATATTCCAACTCCCAATCATTCAAAACACACAATCTAAATCATCAAGCACTTACGAAAGTGATTTAGATTGTTGTTTTCGAAATAAACAATAAATTGACATAAACGATTTTTATGTGGAAAAACCACAATTGAAGCACCTTCAATTGTGATCAAAAAAAATCACGGGCGAAATGCCACTAATCAATCTACTACTGAAGAAAGAAAGATTACAAAGCTAACCAACAAATTACCAAACGTATCAAATTTGTCTTCAAACCTTCTGTAACTCTTTCACCACAGCCTTCGTCTCGGAATTGATCAGTATGAAGTTGAATCCACAACTTCTAATGTCGAATCAACGACAACGCACAGTATCAAACTCCTTTGATGCTCCGCGCTTGAATCTCCGGATTCCACCGAAGAAGAACACTCTTAAATATGAAGAAACAAACTCATTGATGTATGTATCTCAGATCATAGGTTTACAACCTACTCAAAACTATCAAGGAAAACTAGAAAACTATTCTCAAAGAAAACCTTAAAGTAGATCTCCAAAACCTAATCCTAGTTTAGGATTAAAACAGATAGTTATAGAAATCTAGGACTGTAAAGCTCGCTCGAGCGAAGACTCTCTCGCTCAAGCGAGGAACAAATCTCGCGTGTTTTTCCATAAGTGGCTTCGCTCGAGCCACGCAACCTGTGCTCAAGCGTACATTCACCTCTCTCAGGTTTTTGCTAGACGCAATCTTTGCTCGAGCGAAGACTCCTTCGCTCGAGCGAGCAAGACAAAACAGCAAAGAAAATTACAACTCAAAAAACCAAGTTTATTCGTGGGATTGACAAGACTAAGGGACCTAACACATTTGCATGAGAATTGTTATCTATTGTTCATCGTTGGGTAGTTTATTCACATGAACCGAACCGTGTAAATCTGAGGCGTGACATTTACAATTACGGAGAGGTGAGAACTCTGGTGATTTGATTTAGCTTTAATTAATCAGTCTCAGAATCATCTTCTGATAACGTATATTATGATTTAACTTAATTAATCAATTAAATCATAATTAATCAATCTTGGAATTGTAGTATGAACGCATATACTGTCATTTGAAGGATTGTCAATGTTGTGTTCTCTACATTTTAATCTTTTTGACATTCAGGGTATTAAAACAGTATGTAGATGTTCTTTGAATAAAGTTGGAATAGCTTTCTAATTATTCTCTCATCCTGTGCTTTCATTTCATGGTTATTTTGGAGCCCTTTATTCTCTCCTCTGCCACCACAAAAGAATCCAGTTCCAAAGCAATGTGGAAAAATAGAAAATTGACACCCCTCTTTTATGATCATTTTTGTAACTTTTGGTAATCTTTTGAGGTGGCAAAATGCTCTTTGCATTCACACTAATATGCTTCTTCATCTTTTGCATATAGCTTCCTGTCCTAGAGTAATCGAGGGGCTGCACAATTAAGCGGGTTGTGTTTCACCCTGATTCTACCAGGTTCGGGCCTCTGAATCGACTTGACCCATTTACAACCCCAAATATGCCAACTCAGGACTTTTAAAGTTCTACTCTTCAGCTTGAACAAACCCTAGAGGTTTTGGTGAACCCACCTGAACCATGTTAATACCCACATCTAGCCCAACTGAAGCACGAGCCCGCTTGAGCCCGTTTATTTTTCAACCTTTGAAAAAGCCTACTTTTGCCGTTAGTTGATGACAATAAAAGTGTAAGCAACCCTTTCCAACCATGCGACTGAAATGAATACTATATAGTGTAAGGTGTATATATATATGACAAAGAGGTCCCTAAAATAGTGTGTATTTTAAATATTAGTTTGGCAGATACATACAATCATAGTTTGTGCTGTTTCTGCTACAAAATGCCCAAGCCAGAGAAACAAGAGAACCAACCCCCTCAAGGTCCCTCTCTCTCTCTCTCTCTCTCTCTCTCTCTCTCACACACACACACATAATGCATAGACACACAAGCACATGGTTATATTCTTTACATCAAAGAGATGAACTGACCTTAAAAAAAATTTATTCAAGGATACCCAACTGAAAATCCTCCAACGGAGAAGAAGAAGTGCCATCCGTATATGAAGAAGAAAGGAGACAGGAGCTTCATCGAGGGTTGGTAAGCCTTCTTGTATCAATCTTCACAATCAAAAGTTTTGCATAGAATCTAAAAAATCAATACAAAAACAGTTCAACTAGACTAGTAAACTTGGATGGAACTTTCGAGAACTCTTAAATTTATCAACTTAAAAGTGATATACTTATGCTGTGTTTGGTTGGAGGATTTGAGGAGGGATTTGGAAAGGGAAAGGGAAAAGGTGTGTGAAACTATGTGAAATTTAGGCATATTTTATTCTCATTTCACCTACCTTTTCCATTTCCCTTTCCAAATTCCTCCTCAAATCCCCCAACCAAACACAACATTAAGGTGCTCAAATATGTCTTCACCCCTCAATTTTACCTGAAGTATATATACTACCAGAAAGCTATTGGAGACTAGTCTGCCTAAAACCATTTACACAAGAACAGCAGACTTATCCATCACCTTCATCAAAACCGCTAATCGGGCTTTTTTTTCTTTTTTTTTTTTCTTCTCTCCTTGTTTTTCATACTTCCAAGTTTTCATTTAATATCATTTATTGTGCAGCCTCTTTGCTCTATGTTGCTGTTGGCTCTGTGAGACTTGCTTCTGAAAGATGACTATGAATGCGCCACTTCTGCATCAGATCACTATGTTATCATTGTTCTGGAATTGTGTAACTCGGTTGTAAGGTGGATCTTATGTGTGAACCCCTAGAGAGCTAATAAAAACGTTATTTTCGATCTCTTTAACCCATCCTTTTTTATTGTGATTCATCAAACTGAACTGTTTGAAGTATATGCAGAAAGAAGAAGAATTTAGGACAATCCTGAAGAAGATAGCATTTACAGCTTAAAACTAAGTCGTGGTTAGCCTCTTTATTATCTATAAAAAATTTTATTTGTTTAACCAAATTTAAAATTATATTCGTACATAATTTTTCAAGTATCCTATCTCTTTTTTTTTTTTAATTTAATATTTTTTAAATCTTATTATTATCTACAAATAATAAAATACTAATCAATAAATATATATTTTTTTTAAATCTTATTATTATCTACAAATAATAAAATACTAATCAATAAATATAAAAAATAAACAAATAAATTAAACCTTATCAGCTATAACAAATAAATTTAAAATTTTGATTTATCTTCAATTATATTTTTAAGTTTAATTTTTTAATTTTTTTTTAGGAACAATCCCAATAATTTTTTTTATAATGAGAATGAAAAAAATTAAATATTTATTTTTAATTTTTATATATTTTGGTGTCCTTATTATCTATAATTTTATTTGCTTAACCAAATTTAAAATTATATTCGTACATAATTTCTCAAGAAATCCTATATCTTTCTTTCTTTTTTTTAATTTAAATATTTTTTGGAATCTTTTTATTATCTACAAATAAACTGCTAATCAATAAATATAAAAAAATAAACAAATAAATTGAACCTTATCAACTATAACAAACAGATTTAAATTTTTCTATTACTCATACATAATCTTATAGATATCCTATCTTTTCTATTATTAATTTTAAAATGGGTGAAAAGAAATAGTAATTAACCCTAGGTTAGAAAAAAATTTAAAAATACAAATAATAGCTAAAATCAAATAACTCTACATTAATCCACCAGCTGGAAACAAATAAATAAATAGTTTAGAAAAGGAGAATTGATTCATCACAATTGATATATCATAATAAATAAATAAAATTTAAAAAAAAAAATTAAACTAAAAATAATAAAATATATATATATATAACAAATTGCAATTCAAATACTTGGAAATCCAGCACTAGAATATCTATTAATATGAAAAGATCAAAGATAGAATAGGAAGAAGAAGCAATAACCTTTGCCACCAGAAGCTCCAATAGCAATGCATTCACCATGTTTGAAAAGCTTATTGTCTACAATTACACCATAAATCTCATCCTCAAACACCGCGTAAAAACATTCCTAGCAAATCTTTACAAACAGAAATTTCACTCACATAACAGATTCCACCAATACACAATAAGAAATTTGTGTAACAGTAAAAAGAAAGTGAACCTGTAAGTTTGAGTTTCAAAGTTCGAAACTGGGCGTTTAATTTGCTTCCTCAAAAATATCAATGCTTGAATTTATTTATTTTTTAGATGCTCTAACAACCAAGAATGTCAAGAGACCCATTTGCTTCCTGAACAATCACCAGAGACTAAAATCAGGAAAAATAAAAAATAAAAATCCATACCAAGATGAGAAAATCAACACAAAATTGATTCTACAGAAACAAAAGCCATAGAAAAGAGTTTATAACTCGTTTTCAGGATTTCTTCTCATCTAAACCCACATATACTCAAGTAACCAACTTAAACAATGAAATCAGAAATAGATTTTCCTATCAATATAATGTACAGTCAAAAGACAAAACACTTATATGGCCAAAGATACACTCCCTGAAGCAAATTAAATAGAAGGGCAAGATCATTACAAGTTTAAATTAGATAAAGAAGAAATATTACATTTATAAATACTAATAAAAAGAACTAACCAAACAGCAATGATTTTCAACTTATATCCGACTGTGGGAACAGCTTCTCCAGCATGTTATTGGAAAGGATATGATTAGGGTCCAATTCCCTTCGTGCTTTATTATATGCATCCACTGGAAAACGCTTCCTCAACCTTGCTTGCAGAGTTGCAAGCTCGTCCTTGTCCTTTGGAACCTGCACAAAATATACGCACTAGTAAATGATATGCAGAAAAATTCAATTTTATAGCTAGATCTATAGAGACCAATTCTACGTATCATCCCCAATACATCTTGCATGCATATAGTATCATCTTTAGCTCAAACGTCCAGATACAGATCCTTAACCGACAAAAAATCAGCTTCATTATTTTTTGATCCTTGCAGCTAGATATAATTCAGGATGCATGTTTATAGAGTTTGTTTACTTTTGAATTAATTTCAACCACTTTAAAACAAAAATGTCCACAAATATACTGGAATTTTTGCATTGAGTTTGGTCAGAATGTAGAAACTCTGCATAATCAAAATGAATTCAACCCAGAATGTAAACCTTAGGACCTCTTTAATTTTCAAAAATTGAAGGAAATGACAGGTAGTGGACATGTTTGGTTGTCTTCTGTTTTCTGTTTTCGTTTTGTGGAAAACATAGAAAACTTGTTTAGTGAACTGTTTCCAAAAATTTGTTTCTGGAAATTATCTGAAAATAAATCACTTTTGAGGAAACAATATGAAAACAATTGACCAAATAGGTAAAGTTCTTATTTCCTTAAAGCTGAGGCCGTCAAGCAGAAGGTCAGAAAATTGAAGGAAATAACAATTACAAAGCTTTGATTTCCTTAAAGCTCAGGCTGTACAGCATTATTAAGAACGCAGTCCAAGCCCAGCAGCAGCCACTTTGTGCAAATAATGTAAAAATTTAGGTCTATATCCAGTTTTAGCAAGACGGTCATTATGCAATAGCAAAGTTTTTATGTAAATACATGGGATGATTCTGATAAATGGATGTTACCGGAGTACTTCGTGAGAAACATCTTCAGAAATTTTCTATCATTTGACCACATCCTTTTCTTCTCATCAATTTCTTTTGGTTGTGTTTGGATCTTGCATTAGTGGGAGGGAAAGGAGACAGAAAAGAGAAAAATCGAGCTTCTATTTCATTTTTCTTTTTCCTTCTCTATTCTTGTCCCTCCACAAATCCAAGATCCAATCACAGCCTAAAAAACTTTCTATTTTTCTTATTTTTTGGAAAGTAAATAAAGACTCTTAATTTCTAACTCAGGAAAAGTGGATTCCAAGGAACAGAATATCCGGGATTCAATTAGTACCTCAATCTTAGCCCAATGTTCATAAGCAGAATAACGATCCCATAACTGTGATTGGCTCAAATGCCTGTAGTGGAAGAACTCATCTGTTATTTCTTTCCTCTGACGAGCATCCATTGTGGGAAGATACATAATTATACCAACCTGTAACACGGAATTGACAGTAGATGAGAATACGAAGTACCAAATCAAACAATCACATACTTGATGAAAGCTCCTCTTAAATTCTGCAACGCAACCAAAATGTGTAAATTTCAATAATCTTATATTTCCATGAACTGATAGAATCAGGAGCATTACGCTGATGAAAAGAGCAAACCAACAAGTCACAGACTTGATGAAAGTTTGATCATAGTTTTGGGTTCTGATGGCTTCCACAGTTAGCATGGCTCCAAGTTAAGACTCGAATATTTTATTTATTTATTTATTTATTGGGCAGTTTAATCACCTGTTGCCAACCAGTGAGACGGAAACAAAGCAGGAAATCAATTTCCACTAAACACAACTAACAAAGCCCTTTTATGCATCTATCTGTTCAAAAGATCAGTTGGCACAGATACACCTACTAGGGACACATCCATCTGACTCAATACTCCTCGGACACATGTTCAATTGTGTTCTATTATTCTTTTTAATTTATTTTATTCTGAACAAGTTTCAGAAGTGGGAAATATTCATTTGAAAAAACAAGTAAGAGGCCAAGATTAAAAATTAAAAATAAAAAAATGAACTATACATAAGGAAGGCATGGAAACCAGATGCATACATAAACATGGCCAAGTGACTTAATTTTTTAATCATCTTTTTATATTGAAAACCCTAAATGTTTTACTACTTTTAATTTGTCCACAAATAAATTGTAAAAGTATGACACTAGGGTTTATGATTCCCACTTATTTTCTAACATACAGTATAAACATAAAAAAATGAATCGTTTGTTATTATTTTCATATGATAAAAATGAATAATTTCTTTGTATCTTTGTTTGTGTGTGTGTTTATCCATCATCGTATCCCCACCGAAAGACATCTTAATTTTTTAGAAATTACCATATAAGCATAACCGTATTGTGTCATAAGTGTGTCTATCGCCCATATCATGCCTGTTACTAACTCAAGCATCAGCAATGATGCTTTCTTTGCATGCTTATACGCGGCAATGACCAAGTGTGCACCAATTCAATTTAAAAATGCATAAGCCTTAAAAAAAATTGAAAAGCTATAGATGAATAGCTTGAGACAACCTCAAAAATGAGCTAGAAGAAAAAAGTAAAATTTGATTAAAATAAATAATCTGCAACTCACTATTGAAAATATTTGGAAACATAACAGCTAAACTATCCTCTACCGTTTACAAATGACAAATTACCATTTGTGACAGATTCAAATCAGCTTTGTAAAAAGCCTGTAAAGTCCTACCAAGATTTATTTTCAGGCAGTACAAATTTTATACTGGTGATACTTAAAATGTCTCAAGATAAAAACTGAAATCAAAATTTAAAAAAATACATCCAGAAGATTTAAAAGTTTGCATGCTAGCATGGCACAAGAAAAATTGATGCTTCAAATTAAAATGGCCCATTGACAATAAATCAAAGCAAAGAAACAGTTGTGATGGAATTACCCATGAGAAAATATCATCATCTGCTGTACTTGAAGCCGGGCTCATGGGGCTCTTGCTGCGTGCCGTCCATCGCTGTTCTATAGGAGCCGGTGCGGGTATTGCTTCCTTGTCTATAAGTTGCATCAGCTCTTCTATATATTCAAGATCTTTCATGCTGGGCTTTGATAAGGTTCCAGCAGGAAAACAGGTCTCTGATACCCACTGTTGGCCGCCACAATCAAAGCCCAGAATTTCATCACTCCAGCCTACTCTGTATCCCTCTGACTTCCTCCAGAACTCTGCCTCAGCTTGATTGACCTTTATGATATGGTTTTTGTTGAGAGGATCAAGGGCAAGTAGTTTATCTCTTAGCTCTGTAAATGAAAGCTCATTTATGTCTTGCTCATTGTTGTCCACAGATTCGGTTGCTGTCACTGCATGTCTGCAAATAGCTATTAAAGCAGGTCATTAACCCAAATAAACAGCAATTTAGAATTACACGGAACACTGATAAGAAATGAAAACAATAAATAAAATGTGAGATGAAACAGAAAAAGAAAATTTCCACAAACATTGAGGTCATTGCTCTTAATTAGGGAATAAATTATCAATAGCCATTAACAGAAGCTTTAAAAAGAAGCAAAGTGAAAGTAGAAAAACAATGTGGGGAAATTCAGAAGGCAAGTAAATTAAAATTCATGCGAACGACATAAACAATTTCTTTATTCGTGAGATAAAGACAAAAGCAAATGGAAAATAGAGGAAGCATGGCATTGGACTGTGCAGCCTTCAGTATAACCAGAAGAATTACCATAATCAGTTTTCTCACATTTTGTCTCAATTCTGACAAGGAAATACTAACTGCTAGCAATATAAAGTCACAGCAAAATTAGACAAGTGCTTTACCGGTACTTCTTAAGAGACTCTTGGTAGAGGTCACGAACATTCTGCATAGCTTCATCATGACTATATTTTGGTTTAAACTTGGGCGGACCTTTCCATTTAGAAACAGGGTTGCATCTCACAACCACAACAGTGTCAGTATATGGTATATAAAGATACTTGACATGCTTGTTCTCAGATAGAAACTTCCTGCAAAAAGAAAGAGAGAGGACTTGTGATAGTCTGAGAAAATGAATTATTCCATGAGGCTGCATAATGAAATTAAAAAATTGTGATATTACACATGCATGCATGCAACACACCCATCCAAGGACGGTGTTGTTCATCATAGGAAAATACTTAATCAATGCCAAAGGAATTTCGTTGTACAGCTACTTAATCTTAATAGTACAACCACTGTTGTATTACTAAACTACCAAGGAAACCTTGAATTACCTTCATTTGAATAAATGCTGCCTTTTTTAGTTTACATCCTTTACAAAGTAAACCAAGCCTAACAAGTCATGACATGTTCTTTGTTGATATTTATTGAGGAGTTTGACAGAGTTTAGCTGACCCGAGAAATTTTGTAAGCCTTCATAAAACAAAAGATCCTCAAACAGAAAATGAGAAACTGAGGTCAGTATTCAGTTGGAACATTCCCCAGCCAGGCACGGACAGTCCTCCGCTGCCAAGCCTTTTTCTTACATTTTAATGACAAAGGGAGGCCCCAAATGCTTTCAACAAAGAATCATTTAAAGAAATGAATGCATCTTGCATTTATGCCTAACCCAAGATGGGTTTTAAACAACAAACTACAAATATAATACATACATGAAGACCCATAAGATACAGCACATCTAGGATATTGTAAGGAAAATCAAAAATTAAGATAGAAGAAGTTAATAATGACTGAGCACATGATTCGTTATCTATCTCCAGCATTTAATCCAAATGCCCTAGTATCCAGTGAAGCATGATGAAGTCTGATGCTCTAGTATCAAATCATCCTAATTTCCCATTAGCTAGATCCCTAAGGAGGAAGTCATTCACTGCAAAATCATCATTATATACTTGCAAACTTTGGTCGGGCAGAAAAAAGAAAATAATTACTTGTGATTTTTCTTTATCTCTTCCGTATTTGAGACAAATGTATGCTCCACGAGCTCTTGTCTCTCAACACATTGAAGAGTTACTTCTGCAACTACGCCAAGGGCCCCAAGTCCACAGCGAGCAAGATAGAATAGTTCTGGATCTTTCTCTTTTGAAACCTCAATTGTCCCCTTGGCAGGAGTAACCAGTTTCATGCTGACAACCTGCTCATCAATAGGAGGCAATCTAGCACCAGTGCCATGTGCACCAACCTGAAGATGGATAGTGCAAAAAGAAACTAAGTTGTTGACACTGCAACAAATAAGCATATGGAATAAATCACAACATATGGCCTAAAGGTGTTATGCGCATGTAATATTCTTCCTTTCTTCAAACACCCAACCACGCCCAAGGAGGCACAACCCACGCATATATAGTGCATTCCAAAAAACTCCACAACTAAGTGAGAACTCTTACAAAAACATCCAGACTTGTCAATTTCAAAAATCTGATATCCCATAGTATAGGTGATTCTAGTTATATGATGAGCTGCACTTACTAGTTTCATAAGAATCGTAAGGTGTCAAATTTTTGGCTTACCAAACAATTCAAATCATTATTATTTTATTAAAGATCCATGGACTTGAGGAGACTAAAAAACCCACTCTCATTAAGTATTCAGATAGGCTCACATATCTCTTCCACCACTTTGCTCTATATTAGAGCCATTATTTATGCAAAATCATACCACCATATTTATTCTCACTACCCAATGCATATGTTAGCTTGTTCACTTCGTAATCGATTTATTGTGATTGTGATCATCAACCTGGACATACTGATTATTTCTACAAAGAAAGGCACAATCTAAGTATCATGTTCTCTCATATTCAACTCCAGACATCTACTATTACAAGATGTCTCATGTAAACCCGCAAAAAATTAACAAGACAACAATGGAAAATAAGCGCTTGTTAATTATGTCAAAGCGAACGCCTAACTCCATTAAAGCAATCATATGAATATATTTATATATGGACCAGGTGAGCATGTTGTGCCCAGGCCTAGAAACAAACACCAATATACACACAATCAAAGACAACAAGATTTACGTGGTTCGGCAATACGCCTACTTTCACAGGCAGCAGATTTCTCTATAATTAGAGGGAAATTACAATGCTCTCAAAGTTTTTCACTCAACTCACCTCACTCTCTTACTTACAAACACACTCTGATTCGTCCACACTTTAGCACACTAAACCAACCCATGCACTCCCTATTTATACACAAGATGGGAGAGCCAAAGTCAGCTCATCCACAGACGAGAAACAAGAACATTACCTACAGCCACTCTACAACAATCTAGCTTGGCTGACAATCGCACTGCAAAATCAATAGCTCACTTTCGTATCCTTTCTTTTTCTTCATGTGCCGCTATATTTCACTTTCATGGCTTTCATGAATCAGAGCCAACAAACAACATAGCATCATTGAAGACTATAGAACTCAAATATGACTGATTGAGTGTACTCTCTTCAATTGGATTAGTCCAAAAAAATACCCACCAATCTGAACGATACAAAATCATTACATGTACTTATACATACATAAAAATTAACACCTATCAAGCAACAAAATTTACAATGAATCAGATAAATACACATATAATCCAATTATTTAATTTAATTGTCAAAAAAAAAAAACCTGAACAATGCCGCCGATCTGCTGTTCCCTAATGGAAGCGAAATTCTGCAAAGTGAGTCCATAATCTTTGATCCCATCAACAAGCTGCTGAACACGAATCCCCGCCTCAACCCTAACCATCTTCTTCTCCTTATCCACCTCCAAAACCCTATCCAACAGAGCCAAATTGACCATCCCAAGCCTCGTCAACCCAATTCCATTGGGCGAAAGACCCGACCCAACGGGTCGGATCTTCTGCTTCTTGACATTGGCATCTCTTACAATGGTTTCCAATTCCTGAATGGACTCGGGTTGAAGGAAGACCCGAGTTTGGACCTCGTGAGTACCGCTCCAATTGGATACGGTGTGGAGATCGTCTGGAAGAGGGGCGTAGCGGAAGAGCTGGGCCTTCTTGTGCTTGGCATTTTCAGGGAAAGGGAAGGAGTAGTAGGTGGCGATTCCGCAGCCGACGAGGAGGGCGAAGTAGCCTAGGTACTTGCGGAACTCGGCTTCGGAGGATGATGAAGAAGTTGAGGAGCAAAATGGGCGAGTGAGGTTAGGGTTTTGGGTGGAGGATAGGGTTTTGAGGGGCTGAGAAAGTGGGTGGTGATTGTGATGGTGATGGTGATGGTGATGGTGGTGGAGGGCTTGGTAGAGGGATCGCCTGAGATTGAGAGCTCGGAACATTTGGCTTCACTGTGTGCGTAACCGAGAGACAGTAGTGTTGCTATAGATAGAGAGAGAGAGAGAGAGAGAGAGAGAGACTACTACGGTGTATGCCCGGGCTCGGGCTTGTCTGTGGAGGGCCTTGTGGGCTCTCCTATTTTTTGTCTGGCCGGGCCGAGAGAGAGAGACTACTACGGTGTATGCCCGGGCTCGGGCTCGTCTGTGGAGGGCCTTGCGGGCTCTCCTATTTTTTGTTTGGCCGGGCCGAGTCAACTCCCAGACTGATAAGCAGGGCCTTATTATTTTTTTATTTTTTTATTTTTGAATAAATTATAAGCACATTATAAATTATTTTTTGTGATTTTAAAAATTATATTATGCCTCTAAAGTTTCTAATTTCATTATAAATAGATCATTTTATTAATAAATCATCAAATTAATTAACAATTTTTTATAATGTTAAAATTTTATTTCAATTAATAATTTAGATAATTTTATTATTGTATTGGTGAACAGATAGAAATTTCACTTTTTTAATTAATTCTATTAAATAAAAAATTCTGACAGTGAGACATTTGTAATTTTTCAAATCATAGGGAGCAATTCATATTTTAAGTAAATCTCATAGGGTGTATTTGTAATTTATTCTTTTTTTTTTTTTAGAATTAATGATAAATACATTATGTATGTAGATAATTTACAAGAGATAAACAAAATAAAAAAAATTATACTAAAATATTTTAATTAAGATTAAATAGAATTGGGTTATGTTTCATGCGTGGTAATATTTAAATTTAATTATATATGGCTTTCTTCTTCTTCTTTTTTTCTTCTTTTTTTTGTTATGAACTTATGACAAAAAAAGTATGAAATTATGTAATTGTTTCTTTTGAAATGAATAATTTTATATATATCAAAATGAAACTTTTAATATTATAATTATTAAATTAATATAAACATTTATCGAATGAATAATTTTTATTTCAAAATAAAAATAAAATATTACAAAAATTTATATCATTAAATAAAATAGATGTAAATTATTAATAATGGTAGAGCAATTAAATCACTATAAGTCAAGTAAATTCCAATTGGCACCTATTAACCTACAAATTATTTTCATTATAATCCATCTTAATGATCTAATACGAAAAAATAAAAATAAAAATAAGGGTAAATTAAAAATACACCTCATAAGGTTTAATTAAAATACGAATCACCCCTTGTGGTTTTAGAAATTACATTCTATCCCTTGAGATTTCTAATTTCGTAACAAATTACCCCTTTTATTAATAAATCATGAAGTCAATTAACAGTTTTTAATGATATTAGAAATATGTTTCAATTAATAATTTAGGCAATTTTATTATTGTATTATAGAGCAATTATGAATTTCATTTTTTTAGTTAATTCTTTTAAATAAAAAATTTCTAACAATGGGATATTTGTAATTTTCAAAAACCTGGGGGGCAATCTATAATTTAAACAAACCTCAAGAGATGTATTTGTAATTTACCCAAAAAATAATAATATTAACGAAATGAAATAGTGAAAAATAAATTATTGATCAATCATCGGAGGAGACAGACAATTCACTCGCGTTACCCGAGGATATGTCATCCAAATTGTTTTGAATTTTTTCTTTTTCACTAGAATTTTGTCATAACGTAAACGCATACATATGATCTCTAGATATCATCAATGCTTCAACTATTTAAAGCGAAAACATATTGCGGTAATCATTCAGTACCCATCTACCTGCACTAAAAACTGTTTCCGAAGCAACTGTAGAAATAGAAACAGTTAGTATATTACAGGCTATTAGTGAAATCACAAGCTACATAGTTTCATTTTGTTTTCCATCAAATCCAAAATGTGAAAATCATCAAAATCATCCACTAATGGACTTTCCAAATAATGTTGTAGTTCAAAATTACTTACGCTTGTATGTTGAAATATTATTCTACTTTTTATTACTGAAAAAATACTTAGTCTCCTGCCTCGAGATGAGGCTACTGGTGTAGTGTGTGTAGGTATATTTGTAGATGCAGCTGCCTTTATTCTTTAAATAATGTTTTGCATGTTTGCAAAATATGGGTAAATTATTTTTGATCAACGAAAATACGTTCTAAAAATTCTTGTAAATCAATTTCTTTACACTTAGGATCAATTATTATGGCTAAACTTAAAAGAAGAGGCAATGGATCAAAATATTATCAAAATTTTCTTTCATTGAAGTAATAATGGTTATATAATATTCATGATCCATATATTTTACGAAAACTTTAATTATATCTGTTAACATATGTAAAATAAATAGTGAAGTAGGAATATATATATATATATAATTTTGTTACAATAACAAAAAAAAATTAAAAAAATCTTTATACAAGTTACTTAGCGTCAATTAAGTTCTGTAGGAGTCAGTACTCCTCTTATTGATGTTATTGAAAAAAATAAATCTATTATTTTTCTTCGTTTACAAATTCTTTTTACATATTATACGTTAAATTTCACCTGCTATCTATATCTAAAATTAATTTTTTAAATTGCATATCTTCTTGTTGACAAATTTTTCTGTATTCCGAAATTCAATTAGTAGAAGACGTTTTAGTAATAACAGCATCTTTTATTACCAGTATAGAAGTCTCGTATACATGCATAATTTCTTTAACAATTAAGTTTAAAATATGAGCACAACAACGAACGTAAAAATTAAAAAAAAAAAAAAAATCACCACTAACAACTAACTATAAAGTTGATTTCAAATGAGTTACAGTTTGATTGTAATTTGTTACATTATCTAAACGAATAATAAATATTTTATTTGGCAAAACTTACTCATATAAAACATTTTTTTTATTTCTACACCAAACAAATGATCAATGTATAGAAATTCAACTAATATAAATGAAATAATTCTTTTATTTAATTTTCAATTATTATTTATAAAATGTGCAGTGATACACTGATATTGTAAACCATTATTTAACCATAGATTAGATGTTTAAGAAACTCTTCCATTCAATTTTTTAAAGATGTCAAATAATTCATTTTTAATACTCTCAAATTTCTTTAAAATCCTATTTCTAATATTATTTCTTAAAAAAACTTTGATATTGTGATGCAAAACGTTCATAAATCATGTGGGCAAAATCGGGACATTCATTAGTAGTAAAAAGTTATTCTTTTTTAATGATATAATCAATTATAGAATTTTGTGCACATATAGGATCACATAAAAATGTTTGCAAATGACCAATTGATGAAACTCCTAATTGCATTTTGCTTCTAATATTAGGCTATTGACTTTGTAAATGTCTGTTAGTATACATTTCTAGATGACTAGTATCCCCTGCAGATGCAACACTAATACTATGTTTGATTGGGGGATTTGAGAAGGCATTTTGGAAAGAGAAATGATAAAGGTAAGTAAAATGTAGATAAAATATACTACATTTCACATAGTTTCACACATATTTTCCCTTTCTATTTTCAAATCCCTTCCTAAATCTTTCAACCAAACATAGCGTAAGTAAATTTGTACAATATTTATATTTTGTTTTAAATGTAATTATACTATCAAGATTATTTATAGAAATTTTTTCGAAATATTTCCAAACACTACTAATTGTACCCCTAGATGATGATCTAACTATTGGAAGAGAGATATTAGGTACATTAGAAGGAGAATTAACAGATTCATATTGTGTAGTATATGCATTAATACCGACATAAAATATTAAGAATATTATGATTCATAGTAATGTAAGTAAAATAATATATAAGAACTAACAATTAATTTAAATAATAAGCAAACAATAACAATTAATATATGTTAAGAAATAATTAATGTAAAAAATTAGTAACTAATAAATTTAATTAAACTAATTAATGTTATCCAATTGGCGAATGCAATACAACAATTAGCTTCTTTTGATAAAAGTTTATTCTTCCACAATTACAATTGTCACTTAGGGATGAGATTTCAAAAAAAGTTGAAAGAGATTAGAGTTTAAGATAGAGAATCGTTTGTGAAAAATAAAAATAGGAGAATGTGATATTTATAGGAGTTTGTGAGGATAGGGCGAATTTATAAATAATTTTTTTTGGGCCATTGTGTTAACCGGTCATGTGACCATTTGAATTATTTTTTTTATTTTATTTTATTTTTTTTTAGTCTGCAGCAGAGACACTTAAATTATTAAAAAAAATTTCCCATTGGCAGTGGCAGCGCATCAGTCTACGCATGAGGAGACAATGAATATTTAAATTTACTTGTTTTTACCATTGCAATATGCAGCAAATTGATTTTTTTTTTTTTTAAATTTTGACTGTTGCTCAGTCAAAGAGGGCGGGTGGACTGTTGAGCCAGGCCAAGCCGCTCGCAATGTGGGAAGTTTTTTGGGCTAGGTCGGGCCAGGCTACGATATGGGATCAGGTTTCAAAATAACGGTCCAAGCTCAAGCTTAGGATCCTGGGCCTAATTGGGTGAGGGGCCATCGCTAAAAATACAAAAATATGAAAATTAATGGTGTATATAGAGAACAATAATGATAATAATAATAATAGTATGCACGGAATGAATGGTTTGTAAATAAGATATGGTGTTCCAATAGAATTTTTCTAAATCAAGCCGTGTGTCTGGCGAGCATTCCATACAAAATTGGACCTACAAGCCAGTTAGGTGTCAATGTTGGCAATGATATACTTTGGGAGCTAACAAAAATGATGTAATTGATTTTTTTTCAAGGAAAATGTTGAAATCTTAAAAAAAAATATATTCAAAATTTATTTATAATGATGTGATAGGATATATATTAATTTTTAATTTGTTATACACTTAATGATAATAGACCTGACTCTCATACTACATCATTATGAGTGAATTTGTTAGTATAAATATGTAAGTTTCTAATATTACTCTTTTCAAAAAGGGAGAAGCTTCTTTGTAGTTGATTTTTCAAATTAGAGGGTCTTGTTGGGCCCTTGTGAGCCTATGAAACCCAAATTAATAATTCGAATCGTTCAACGTGCAATGCTTGAGTATTTCATTCTTGTAAAAAAATTACGTTAATTAGATATTAATAGTTACTTAATTAGATGATGTTTATGTTAATAATTTATTTTTAAAATCATATTTACTGTTGACACAAATGCGATCCGATCAAGGAATTATCAATATTCAATTAATGTGATTTTTTACGAGTATGAAGTATTCGACGAGTCCTACACATTACACGGTTCAAACTATTGATGTGGGCTCGGTAGTGGATTCACGAAGGTCTAACTTCCAATTCAATTTGGATTGGAGAGAAGCTCTCCCTTCTTAAAATATGTTATTTTGAAAGATAATTTATTTTAAAATAATAAAATCAAAACTCATCACATTATTATATATTAATTTTCTGCATTTTTCTATCTTAATAATAGTATTATTCATATCAGAAAATGTAAATCACCGTTCAATATTACGCAGAAGGGTCACTTGGAACTAAATGATACATAAGTATATTTTTGTTTCAAGTATAAAAGCTGATAAAAAAAAAAAAAAAAAAAAAACACTTAATAAACTCATAAAAATGTTCAATTGATAGGGTGTTGCTTCTATTTTGATATTATAAAAGTAAATTTATGATTCATTTTATCAATTTAATATTTAATTATGTCTTATATAATGTATTTAGTGGTCAAAAGAGAGAATGAAATAGAATGATCACTTTGAACTAATTTGAAAAATTAAAGGGCTTTAATTAAATGAAAAATGTAGTTTAAATTTCAATCAAAAAAATTAAGGAAAATTACAAAAAATAATCCCAAGGTTTGAGTGATTTACTAAAATAAACCCTAACTTTTCAATTTTGTCAATTAAAATCTTAATCTTTTGATATGTTTTTATCTAAATCTTTCACCTTTTTTTCTTTTCTTTTTTTGTTAAGTAAAACTAATGAAGAAAAAAATTATAGTCATTAAACTCAATGTACGTATATATAAAATGTCTAAAACATATTTTTTTCATTGAGTTTAATGATTAAAATATTATTTTTCAGTTGATTTTACTTAACGAAAATAAGAAAATAGTTTAGATTGAAAACAAATCAAAAGTTTAGGATTTAAATTGATAAAATAAAAAATTCAAGATTTATTTTCTCATAAGGATCAAACTTTTGGATTTTTTTTTTTTTTTGTAATTTTCCCAATAAAAAAATGAAGCTTTTCCCAAAAATATAAAACTTCATTTCTGATTATCAACTTTTAACTTAGGAAACGCTACATTAAACATAGCCTAAGAAATCAATCATAGAAACAAATTAATATATGGTCTCTCATTTTTTTAATGATTTTTTTTTATACAATGGTAATACTATGTTATTACTAACTCAAAAAAATAATCTTTACCATCCAAATCTAATTAATTATTCTAAAATAATTATGTAATCGCCACGTATGCATAGTAGGTGTTGATCTATGAGACTTGAATTTTCTTAAGAGGATGATTTCCTCAACAGAGATGAGATGATTATAGACATGTAGTTGGTGTAAAGCGTTTGGCCATGGAATTCTCGAAACTCATGGATAAGGCAAAGGGTAAAGACATTAGTAGATGTGAAATTTTTTGGCATTGACATAGTTATTCCTCCCATTTCATCTAGATAAGCAAGCTGTATTCTATTATAACTCGTTCCTACCAAGAAAAAAAATTATAGAATGGTAAAACAGCTAGTGGATTTGTTTGTCTTTTGTTAGATTTTTTTGATGACTCGATAGATAATTTGATAAGTCAATGATTTTTTATTTTTTTTCGTGTTTCAAAATACATTTAACCGACATATTAACTAATCGATCGATTACAGTTTTCATATGATCTCCTCTTATAGATAGACTAAAAAATCTAATAAAGCTCTTTTTTTATTTTATTTTATTATCACTTCACCCCTTTTTTTCTTTTATCTTTTTTTTATATAAATTTTCCAATCTCTATATAAAATAGCATCAAAAAGATATTTTATTTAGAAATTGTGAACTATGACACGTGCTCAGAATAATTTGAAATTCGATCGATACATGGAAAACAGCATCACGATCAATAACCATGACTTTGTCATGGTGTACGATGGATTTCGGCCAAATTTCACTATTTAGGCCTTCAATTGTGCTATTTTGTCATTTCAAGAAAGATTTGTTTATTTAAAAAAAAGTATTTTTTGCGACCGTCACACGCCGTCACAAAAAATAGAAATACATTAAAAGTTTTTTGTAACGACCCATGCGACGGCAAATATAGGGGTGGCAAATACTTTTTGTGATGGCAAAATAGCAGCTGCAAATCTGCCTAACCTACTTATTGCGTCTGCTGTTTTACAATCATAAAAAACAAAAAATTGCTTACTATGTTTTAGCAACCATCATGTTACCATCGCGAATAGTCTTCAATGAAATTTGTCGCAAATAATTATTTATTATAAAAATTATATATGCATTTTTATTTTTTTTGACAAGATTATATATGCATTTGTTCCAACAAAAATATCAATTGCAAGCATCAAACAATTTTTTTATATGAAAAATAACATAAAATTAACAAATTAATTTAAACATGTAATAAAAATATCAACCCATATTTTCATATATATATATATATACCCACATCTCATTGTTTACTGTAAAATTAAAAGGAGTAAATTCAATTGTTTATTGTAAAATAGTGTTTATACCTGCTCCTTTTGCGAAAGAATTCTCAACATAAATTAACATGGAAGCCTAATGTTTTTCAGCAATATTAGCACACAAACTAGTACTTGTAGCCATTGGCCTAATCTCCCATTGGCCTTATGCAAATCCCAAATAGTAGTCAACATAAACATAAACATAAAAAAAACTTCAAAAAAAAATAAAAAATGAAAAATAATAATAATAGAGCATACTACTGAGAGTTGTCATGATAAAAGATAATAAATAAAAATCCAAACAGATGGATTATCATGAGCATACTATCGCTTTTTGCCGATTAATATAACATTATTGGCACATGACCTTCCAATCATAATTGAGAGGGGAGATTTGCACCTAACAGTACGGCCGAGCTACGGTAACGCGGGGATTGACAAATCTCGCGGTGCCGAGCTGTTCTCTTGATTGGCAGGGCCTCTCGGCCTGTCGTGCGTTGCCGTCAGGTTGGCCAGTCGGGTATGGGCTAAGATCTGACCGAGCTAGGACTGTTGAACATTCAGCTGGGCGCGCAATGAGGGAAACCGAGTTGAGGGAAACCCGGGCTAGACTAAAGACGCGGCGAGGGCCGGCATGCCTCTAACCGGTTAGCCGAGATAGACGGACTTCGTATAACCGAGAATGAAGGTAGAACGGGGGGAGGCCGGCATGCCTCGCAGCCGGTTAGCCAGGTTGGTCCGGTCCAGAACAGCTCGGCCATGAGAATCAGATATTTGCCCCTTTGCCAAGGGACAGGTCGGCGACTCATAGCTCGGTTGTGTGCTTGTGGTGGCAATTCACCACAAGGGATAGGCCGGTCATGGTACTCCGGCTAAGTGTGCCACCTGGGCCAATGGCGTGAGGGAAAGGAAATCTGCTCCGGGCACGCGTCAATACCGTTTGACAGTTCTGCATGTACTGGTTGGAGGACCAAACCTTTACACGCGTAAGGTGGTGAGAGGCGAGCACTGGCACCTATCCAGGGAAGGACAACAGAGGTAGTGCGCGCACAATCCTGAGGCTGCATGGCCAGCCTAGAAATAGTGGAGGAAGATGAACGTTAGAGGTAAGTAACAAAAAAGCAATTTGCGCCATCTGAAACACTCTCTCTCTAACGGCCCTCTTCTTCCTCAAGTAATCTGACTTGATCGTCGGAGGGTCTATCCGGCAAACCACCGCCGGGCAGCTCACCGTTTCCGTGTTGCTAGGTTAGACGCCGTCACGAGAAGCTTGGAGTCCAAGAAGTACGGAAAGCAGAGGATATTTCGCCCCCCGTACAATAATCACCTGCATACTCAAGAATAAAAATTATATTTATATAAAAAAAGAAAAAGAAAGATGAAATTAGTTATGAACTAACTGTTTTAGCTTTACAAGTCAAAACCATTATTTCTAATTTACAGAAATGAGGGTCTTTTCAAAAATACAAAACATAATTAAGGCTGTTTTAGGCGCACACCAAAACAACGTACAGTTAATAGCCAAAAGATGTCAATGACCATTCTTTTTTTTTTTTTATCAGCTGTCAATGACCATTCTTGAAGATGAAAACAAAGCATACACAGGAATAAAGGAAGATTCACATTTTATTGCTCAAGAGTCTACCAGCAACTATAATCTATTCTGACCATGTGCATCATCAAGAGACATCATGACAAGCATATATGCTGGAACATGAAGATATCTAGGCAACAGCTTGAGTGACTGTTGAGATAGCTTATGTAAACTAACTGTGAATACATTAGTCCAATCAGTCGAAGTCATCAAGTAGATACTAAATTTTGCAAACACCATCAGTGAGAAGAACTATCAGCATTTAATCTCAGCAAAGTGACCAACGAATTATAGTAGAAATTTCCATTAAAGATGCCAATAGCAAACATCATGTTTATAATATGGATATTTTTCAAATAAGTTTATTAACATAGAAAGAACAGGTAGAAATTGATTCTAAGTGCCTAACAAATTTATGCTTCAACTTGGAATTAAAATAAAAAGTGATAGCTGACAACAGAATCAACATCCAGGACACATCATTGCAGATAAAGAATCAAGCATTCATATGTTGCAAATAAGAATGTAACATTGTGAAAGCACATCACAAAGAGACTTTAGGTTACAACAAGCAGATCGTAGAAATCAAACACTTGCTGAAGGTTCATACCTCATATAACAACTTCTCTTTTTTGTGATAGATTTGAAAGTTCTCCCACAAGTTCAACATGCTTTCTCCTATTCATTAGAAAAAAACAAAAATTTAAAACATAATTGCACTAGTAGTTTGTTAATTACCAATGAAGTTACAGTTCTATTAAAAAGAATATGATGGAAAACTCATATACAAGTTCTTCAATAGATATTAGTGTCATTAGAGCATTAACTTGATGATATAATATATATATACATGTTTTGTTTTGTTATCAAGGCATTATCCCAAGTTGAAGTTATCCATTTGGGAGGCTAGTTATTTCTTCTAACAAAAAATAAGATTTATTAAAAAGAGAAAGCAATAATTTCTTGGGCTTGAAATGGCTAAACCATGATTCAGCCGCATGAAGAAACAATAAAAATTAAGGTTTCAACTTCACTATCTACTCTGAAAGGAACATTTTAACCTTTAGCCTACTTGTCTCACTATTGCAAATAGTTACAACATCCCAAGAAAACAAAGCACTTCCAAAATATGAAATGTTCATAGATCAAACACTGTATGAAAAGACCAAAGTTGTTTCATGCCCAAAACATATTCTTTAATAATCAACGAACTTTAGACAGCTCATTATGAAGCTTGTATAAGCATGGTATTATCAATCCTAATGCATATGGTCCAAGTCTGTTTTAGTATATAAAGTGAACTCTGGAGTTGGTATGGCAGGCAATATTGGTGTGGTAGTAGATTATGTCTGATTTCTTAAAAATGATGCCACTTGGCAATATAATTGAGAGCTTGATATTTGTACTGTAGATCTGGGACACAAGGCAATTCATAGGAAATAAGTGCTTTCAAGTAAAAATACAATAAAGTGAAGAGCATGTCCAGGTTGCAAGTGTTCCACCTCTAGAGCATCATTATGACCTTTTGAGCTTCACCTAACCAATTAGCTTTAGATAAATTGGAAATGTAACTTTTTAATGGAACATTCTAGACTAGCTCTGAACTTTAAGTGCCACATAGTGAAAATCTAAAATGCAGCAAAATATAGGACACTCATGTCATGGTGTCCTGTAATAATATATATATATATATATATATATTTATATATACAAGAAATTATGAATTGCGCAAATTACAAAATAATTTGATTTGAGAGATTGATGCATGCCTTGTGTAAAGGCTAAGGCTTGGGGTTAAGAACAAATCACATCTAAGTTAATTTGTGAATCAGTCCATTTCAGCAGCTCAATTCACATTTTTGGGAGAAGCAAATGGAGCCTTTGTTTGTATCTGTATTTGTATCGGTGACTGTTGAAATTTAAAAAAAAAAAGATGAGATTAAGAAGGCAAATGAGAAAGAGAGATGATGATGATCCTATTATTACCTCTGATGAAGGATTAGTGTTAACTCTCATCAAAGACCTCGTGCAAAATGAGTTAGAGAGAAAAATCCACGAAACATTAGTGAACAAACCTAACTCACTCTGCTATTACTCCATCTTCTATTGATCTGTAACACACTCAAAAATGGCCAAATTTATCTATTTAAAATCAATAGTGACTTAGTGTTTAACATACACACACACATATACACATTTCGAGAGTAGAGATTTGAATCAAAATTGCAAACCAAAGAGATATGAGATAGCTAGAGTCGAAGAGTTCAAGATCTTGAGGAAGTTGAGAACGGCTGATTCGATTCTTGCGCAGACCTCAACAAAATAAATTCAATTTCAAACATTGATATTCACATATACATAATATATAGAGGTACATATATAGGTGTGTTTACTTGAGGATGATGAAGGATATCGACATAGCAGAGGGGCTGATCTGAGAAGAACATCAAAGAGAGAGAACACGAAATTGAGAGACAGAGAGAGTGAGATCGAGAGAAGAGAGAGAGGGAGAAATAACGAGATTGAGAGGCCAGAAAGATTCATACTAGTCATATCACTGTGAAACAGAGAGAGAGAAGAACGATCAGTGTTTGTGAAGGGCAAGGGCAAGGTCAAGGGCAAGGGCAAATATAAAGAAAAAGGGGAAATAAATAAAAGAAAATGGAGAATAAATTGGCCATTTGCCGCTGGTAATCAGGTAGTCCCAAATTATATGGTAGCAAAAGGTTATTTCTCTAGTAGTGTAGGTTTTTTTCAGTATATTTAGTTTTCATTATATTGTTAAGATTTGAGCTTAACTCAAATCTTTCTAATTTTGGTAAATTTTGTATTCTCTTTCATTTAGGCTTGATTAAGCATTGCATTTTTAATTTATTTTCTATTGTAATTAGGCCTCTCTTTTCACTTTAAATAGGAGTTGTGTGCCTTAGGGAAACTCAAATTATTTTTTAGAGAATTAATATATTTCAAGAGAGAGTATCTCTTTATTAAATTTGTGGTTCATATTTGTGCTTCGATTTTGTTTCATTAATCTACCATGCATTAGTTGGTATCAGAGCTTGGTTCAATTCAAACCAGAGAGTAATTTCAAAATTAACAATGGTTTGTGAAGGAGTTGCCGCTAGAGGTCATGGTGGTCAACATTCCCCTGTCAAAGAGGTGTACAAGCAAAATGATGGGGCACGAGTTACCCGAATAGAGGAACGATTTCAACGTATGGAGGATCATTTCGATGCTTTTTTGGAATAGTTCAATGCCATGGACATTAGAAATCGCCCTTACAACCGTCAACCTTAAGGGTGAGCATGGTTCAGATTGGACTAGTTTGGGATGAAACCAAGACCAATCTGTGAACTACGGTTCCATAAAAATAGAACAAATCCAAACCATTTAAAACATGGAAAATCATAACCAAACAATTTAGATACAGATTGGTTTGGTTTGGAACCATGGTTTTATATAATAAAAATCATATAACATTATTCTAAAAACATTAAACACGTAGCAAAAAAATATAAGTTGATCATTTAACAAATAGACATAAGTTCATCATCTAGCAAATAAAACTCTCTTTTATTAGAAAAAACAAAAACAAAAATAATAGCACAACATAACAATAGCAGCAACCCAAATCACTTTTGAGCAAAGCTCACACATTGGTTAAAGCTACAAAAAATGTTAATGCTAATTTAAAATAAAAAGAACACAATACATGAATCTAATTTAAATGACAAAATGAATATTGGTATTGCATAACTATTTCTATATCCTTCAAATCTAGAGCAAGGAGTATGGTACAATGATAGGGTGAGATAGTAAATGGTCTGGATCTGATCCAATCCGGAACCATGGAACATAATCCAGAACCAATCTGTAAACAACGAATTGCTAATTTTTCAAATTAATCTAGAACCACGAATTAGAAAAACCAAACAAAACCTACTGGATTGGATTGGAATGGTGATTGTAGATTTTTCAGTTCACCTGCTCACCCATAGTCAACCAAACCAACGCCTTATAAAGGAGGATGCTGGTATGGAAGACGAAACTACCAACAACCTTTTTGCGAATTATCAAGCAAAGGTTAAAGGTGGGGAAGCCATAGTTCCAAACTATGACTCTCGTCACTGGCAGTCCAGTTTTAAGATCGACATTCCTGAGTTTCAGGGAGGTTTGGCATCGGAAGAATTCCTAGATTGGATCGCTACTGTGCAAGAAATCCTAGAGTTCAAGGAGGTTACTGATTCCAAATGGGTCCCATTGGTGGCTACTAGGTTTCTTGGCAGAGCAGTTGCATGCTAGTAACAAGTTAAGTTAACCAGATAGAGACAAAGAAAATAGAAGATTGGTTCATGGAAGAAGCTGAAGAAGTATGGGATGCTTTTCGGGTTTACCAAGTGCGCCCAATAGTTCAAACTTCCGGTCTCCTGATCTAGTTTCACAAGTGTAATGTGAAACATAAATGAGAGTCAAGATCAGGCAATTGGTACAGACAATCCATTTAATTGCAAATTTTTTGCTTGAAAATTGACTACATCACCAGATCTTAGAGTCGCCACCTAATTTTTTGGAAAAACTAGAAAATCTATGACTCGTGCCAAAGGCCACTATCCGTCATAACCAAAGTGTCTCGGCTCGAGACCTTAAGTATAAGAAGGGAAAGTCATGAATTGAGCACTCCTGCTCACCTGATCAAAATATCGGCCTCTACTAAGTCATGATGTGATTTTTATAGTCTCCAATATATCCATATTCTGATTTTTAATAATGCTAACATTACTATCCAAGACATACAAATATAGATTGCACCGTTTGTTCTGGTTATGCGTTGATTTCATTCATTTTGAAAAAGCCTTTTGTACAACTCAAACTAGAACTAAGAATCATAAGAATCAATTGCTTTCAATTGCTTTCCAACACAAGTAACACAACCTCCATCCATTGGCATTCACACAGATATTTCACTTAAGCATATAACCACATGGTATAATGTCGGGTACAATAAATAACATGTACATGCAAGATGCTAAAGTAAAAATATGCTTACCTAGTACTCCTCGATGGTAAGCCAAAGAATGTATTAAAAGTATGTGCATGATCCTACATACAAATAGCTAATGCAATACACCCACAATATACTAAGGATTCGGTTACTAACATATGGCATGTGTATCATTCAAGGCATAAGATAGCACATATAGTCACTTTGACAATGATAAATTCCACAAATGCAAATGAACCGAATCTATAAGCATGAAAAATGAATGTAAATCATTAGTATGATAAATAAAACATGATGCTTTACAACATACGTGAAAAACTTACAAACGAAAGGGATAAAAGAAGTGGGGTTGGAAGTTACTACAACAAATGAATGAATTAAGATGTGGGATTGGAGATTATTACAATAATTGAATGAATAAGACGTGGGGCTAGAAGTTATTTACAACAAATGGATTAATTTAGCTACATTAATACAAAATCTAACAAATCATACAAAAATAAATAATGAACTTTAAGTAATAGCTCTAAAATGCCTAGGAGAACACTTCCCAGAAATTGTCATGTTCTCCTCTAGGAGAATCATTTGGCTATACACAAATTTATCCGGCTGATTGACTAGAAAGATGTCTGGTCAAACATATCCTCCGAAAAAAAACTCTGTTTGGTGCAAAAGGTCCAAAACAGAGACAAAGTATATCTTCCAAGAGGTGTTTATCCCTTCTACTCCTCCCTTTTGCAAAGAACACTTGAGGAGGAGATAGATAGGCCCCCAACCCTTAACAGCTACACAAATGGTTATATACAACAAATATTTTGAAATAATTCATCCAATTAAATAAATGAAACAAGAAGAAATTCAAACCCAAGAAATAGATGAAAACCTACAACCATCTCTTTGTGAATAAGGGTAGGTTTAGTATCCAAATCCATACTATTAATTGGAGAGGGTAGGTTAATGCCCATCATTTCTTGGTGGAATTTTTGCCTCTAAAGTAAGAGATTCATCAAAAGCTATTGAAGGTTCCTCTTCTATTCATAAAACAAGGATGTTTCCACCATTTTCCAGGTTCACAAATAATTGAGAAGAGAGTTTTCGACATCTTTGACCCAAAAACTCTTATTTTACTTTCCAAGAAAAATCAATGAATATGAAAATTAACAACTTTCTCAACATCAAATCACAAATATCATCCACCTAGCCCTATGAAACAACCACCTTCACTCATTTAGGTTGAGCATGGGTTGAAACATATGGATCAATATGATGGAATGATGAGATATGTGATAAGAAGATATGAAAAATGAAAGAATTTATTCTACATAATCAAACTTATGGATGAGCAACTACTTTCTACTTCTCAACCACATCCACAAGGTTCCAATAGATACAACAATAATGGATTATATCTCTAGAAAGCAAGAAAAGAGAGCAAAGCTACAGAGAAGTAATGAAAACTATTAACTCAATGGATGGGTGGCTACTTTCTACCTCTATCCACATCCATGAGGACTTATTACATAATTACAACAAGCAAATAATGAAAAACAAAGCTTAGAAATGAAGAACAAGAGAAAGAATGTAACATAAAAGTTCAAAAGTTTCACCTCTTAAAGAAGATGAGCTTCTTGGTTTCCAAACTCTTTCTTGGTACCCTCGAGGTCCTTTAGATGTAGCTTAGAGTGTTTAAGATCCTCAACAAGAACCTTAGAGTGAGGCTTCAATAGAGTTTTGATGATTGAAGAAAGTAGAGGTTGAAGATGAAGTGTGGGAAGGGAGCTCTCAAATCTCTCTCTAAGCCTCGGGCAAAATTTCTAACTTGTTGAAATGAGGTTTTGTCATCTATTTATAGAGTTTCAGACATTAATATCTAAGAAACCTTGCAAAAAAGAACGAAATTGACAATTTAGCCAGTCGTATCATTATGTATCCAACTGACTATATTTTTATCCGACTAGGAATTATTGCTCGGCCATTTGAAAAATACATCGTTTGGATCATTAAGGTAAAGTTAGCATGAATTGAAAGGAGAAATAGGTATTTCAGAAGATTCCACCCATTCCTTTCATTTCCACTATATCCTTTATTCAATCTGTTTAAAAGAAGACAACATTATGAGTTTTGAAAATGTGAGCCTCAGGACATTATGAAAATGTCTAGAGCCAAACATATTTTGAAAAAAAAATTCAATTGGTAAAAAAGCATTTTGGCCAAAACTAGTACTTGATTGGAATTTAAAGCTTAACTCTCAGTTTCTTGCTGATAAATTTATAAGATTAGCACATCTCGATTTTCATCATTGGGTATTCAAAAAAGAGTGCCCAAGTCATAAGGCTGGTCAAAATAGAGTGTCTACAAGAAGCATATGTGGACGACCTTCATACCCCTTAACCATACATGGTTGGTGTATAAAAGGTTGCAAAACATGTGATAAGGGGCAAGAATTGTCGATGATTGTACGACGAAGTTTTATCAACTCATAACCTGGAACGAGTTGATAAAAATAAATGAACAGATAGTGTCCCAGTACATCGGTGGATTGTGGTCACAATTTCAGGATATCTTGAATATGTTTGACTTGTTTACCATTTCAGATGCTTATTAGTGAGCAATGGGAGTAACAATCTAGTCAAAAATCTACAGTGAGTACGTGGGGTAGTTTCGCCCCACCGTATCGAGCAGCTACTACTTAGCCAATGGCCAAACCAGCGGTTCAACTCATCAATAGAGCAATGAGAGTAGAAGGGACATACCCTTGATGTTACAAGTATGGAAAAATTGGACACCGCTTTGCAGATTGCAGAAAAGAGGATCGTCTCAGGAAAGCCCTATTCTTAGATAAGTCACCCGAAGATCGAAATGAGGATTCTGAACACATACTAGAATATTATGGGTTTGAACTTGAAGCGGAGGAAGTTTCAGGAGATCATGATCCCTTGCTGGTTATTCGGAGGATTTGTCTAACCCTGTGAGAAACTAACAGAGACTCGTGGCTGTGTAATAACATCTTTCAGTCGACGGTGGCAAGGTGTGCCAATTTGTGATCGATTCAAGAAGTTGTGAAGATGTGGTATCCGAAGAAGTCATTCAGAAGTTGGGGTTGAATAAAAAGTAGCACATTGATCCCTATAAGTTAGGGTGGCTCAAGAAAGGCAATGAGTAAAAGTCAATAAATGTCGTTTAATTTCTTTTTCCGTTGGTGTGAAGTATAAAGATCAAGCATGGTGTGATGTGGTAGCCATGGATGCCTACCATCTTCTATTAGGAAGACCATGGTAATACGATCGTCACGTCAAGTATGATGGTCACAACAACACCTACAGTTTGGTATTTAATTCCATCAAAATTGTCTTGCTTCTAACAAAGGAGTTTGTTCCTGAAACAAAAACTGGGGAGAGTAACAACCTTTTAACAAGGGCATAATTTGAAGTAGAGATTATAGAAAAAAATATGTTCTTTGTATTGGTCACCAAGGAGAGTTCGGTTGAGAAAACCAAAGGGAAGGTACCAAAATTTGTACAATTTTTATTGCAGGAGTTTGCTAATGTGTTTCTCCTAGAATTGCCTGAAGGATTGCCTCCATTGCAAGATATACAACGTTAGATGATTTGATGCCCAGCTCTAGTTCGCCTAACAGAGCCCACTATCGGATGAGCCCAAAGGAACATGAAGAATTGAGGCGTCGGGTAGCAAAGTTGTTGTCCAAGGGATTCATTAGAGAGAGCATTAGCCCTTGCACAGTTCTAGTGTTACTTACCCCCAAGAAAGATGGGTTATGGCACATGTTGTTGATAGTCGGGCCATCAACAAAATCATGGTGAAATACCGTTTCTCGATACCAAGATTGGATGACTTACTTGACTACCAAGTTGGATATGAAGAGTGGGTACAATCAGATTTGGATCAGGCCTGGTGGTGAGTAGAAAACAGTCTTCAAGACACGTAAGGGTCTTTTTAAGTGGTTGGTTATGCTAGTTGGACTATCCAACGCCTCTAGCACCTTCATACGAGTGATGAACTAAGTCCTGAGACCATTCATCAGTAAATTTGTAGTTCTTTATTTTGATGATATTCTTATTAATAGCCCTGATCCAAATTTAGATTTTCAACATATTCTAGAGGTATTGATAGTTTTGCAGCATGAAAAACTTTTTGGGGCAACCAACAAGTGCGTATTTATGACAGACAAAGTTTTATTCCTTGGCTATGTTGTTTCCAAGAATGAGATCTTTGTAGATAAGTCTAAAGTAGAGACAACCAAACAATGGCCTCAACTGAAGACCATGTTTGATGTTCGTAGTTTTCATGGACTTGCTTCTTTTTATTGGTGATTTATTTCCCAATTTAGCACCATCATGGCACCAATTACAGATTGTACGAAAGGGGAGAAGTTTATATGGACAGAAGATGTGAGCCCCTAACTTTTGTAATCCCATTTAAACCCTTACTTTTGAATTACTTTAATGAAAGCCCTCGCATTGTCGTTTATTTGCAATTTTAACCCTAAAATCGAAAACATGTCCCGATCGAAACCACGTGAACCCTAATCAAACCCCACAACTTAGGAATCAATTCCAAAATCTACTAATTAATTAACTCCCTAATTAAGGATTGATCACCCAAAACCCTAGATTTTCAATTCTCATTATGTTCGTCATTTAATTCAAAACAAAGAAATTTTAACCAAATTGAATTCTCAAACCTAATTTAATTAAATACTACACCTAAATAAATGTTCCAATTCATAAATTAAGGCCTTAGTCCTCACATTTTACTTGAATTACAAATTGACCCTAAGTTATTATCATTATATAGATATATGCTTGCACCTTCAACTTATTTAATAGATTGTACACAAAATATCTTCAATACATATCAAATTGTCATCATCAATGGCCAACTACCCTAGGGAAAAGAATTTGATGCATCTTTTTGAAACAAAATCCATGAATTTGTGGAAAAAGTATTCTAGTACACCCCAAAATTAGGAACTTTGTTTGTATCTTCAGTTTTACCCCAACTAAAGCCTAACTAGATCATGTTTACATAATTAAAGTTCCTAATTGTCCGCATTTCATTTCATTCTAACTAAATCCAAAAATATTCGATTGAATTGGAACTAAGGGCATTTTGGGTTTTGCACTATTTTTTTTTCTATAAATACACCACTCCCCTCCTCATTTTTGAAGCGCACACGCACACACACACACATACAATATACATGGTTGAGAGAATAAGGAAAGGAAAAATAGAGAGAGCTTGGTGATGGAGGAGAGGAAAAGAGAAGAAAATTATGCAAGCATCTCAACTAGGCCCCGAGTAAGCCACAATACCACCCCTCCTTCTATTTTCTCTTTCAAATACATGTTCTTAGAGATTTTAAATATTATTTTCAGATGTGTTTTAATGTTGATTCTTGTGTTAAAGTGAAAAGAGTTGAGCCTTGTTCCACTCTTGTGTTTTCTCTTAATGTAATCAAGACTACCTTTTTCTATTCCTATCTCACATGATTTCCAAAGGCACACCTTAAATCTAAAATTTTGAGTTTATTGGCATGTTTTTATCACAATAGAATTGAAAAATTATCCATGATTACCCTATTTTCTTACTTTTTCTCTTGTTTCAAGTTTTGTGCATGAAGAACCGATATTTTCAATCCACTTTCAAAAATTATAGAAAAATGAAAAAAAAAATCTCCTTAACCTAATTTTTATATCAAAACCTTCCTTTCAGTGTTATATTTCATAGAGAAAAAGTCTTATCGAAAAAGAGCAAGGAGTTTGAGAACTAGATAAAATTCTAAGAACTCGAAAAATAGTGAGCAGTGAGTAGTCTGAAAAATATTCTGAAAACTGGATAAAATTCTATACAAACTATAGGAAATCCAAGTTTGGGAAAAATCTGAAAATGTTCCTTTGATTGTGATCTTTAAAGTGCACCAAAGTTGAAAATGTGTTTTTGTTGATAATTACATGCTCTTAACTCCATGAATGTGTTATTATCACTTGTTCATGACTTGGTATGACATTTGCATATGTTATGGTTGTATTTCCTTATCATTGTGCGTTGATGATACTCATGCTTATATGAAAATTGTTATCTCAATGGCATGCACTAATGGGAAACTTTAATGGGGTAGTAATGGGTTTGTGAACACTTGGATAGATTAATGAGTTAATGTTATGACAAATTGGTTGGCGGGACGTATTCCCTAATTGAAGTAAAGTCTTGCGCAAGTGGTTATTTCGGAACATTTGAATGGATCGGTTGTATTCAGACCCTAGGTAATTTGGTGTAAGGAGGGAATGGGCAAGGCTCTTATCTTTACCGTCTCTTTTGAGGTCCTCGGTTGACGCTACGCGGTATGTAATCGTTGTAGGCATCTGGGTGAGGTTTGCAAAGTAGAAAAAAATGGGGCATACTGAATAATTTGAGTTCGATTCTTGTGGTTGGGAGGATGAAATCTCTTTGGGGGATTTCTAGATTTTAACACCTAACATTGTAACCCTTACTTTTTTACTTGTTCATCAAGCTTAAATATTCAATTGTATTCTTGTAAGTGTATTGAACTGGGAAAAAGGGATGGGGTGTGTATGTATTTATTGGGTATTCGAAGCTCATGGCGTTTCATGCCAGATGTTGAAGAAATCTTCATGGCTGATAAGGAACCAGAGACGTTTGAGGATTATTGGCTATCATAGGTAAAGTTAGAAGCTGTTTTGTTTAAGTCCATCCGTGTTTTCATCTTTTGGTAATATAATAGTGATGAAACTTTGTGTTGTAATTAAGATTGTAACTCTGTCATTATTATTTGCGCATATATAAACATATATATATATATATATATATCTTTTTGTGAACCTATATCACATGACTTATGAGACCTTTGTTAATACCTCTTAAGATCTGTCAAAAATGTAGCTTTACTATCTAAGGTGGTTGGATTTTGAAAGAAGGCTATATTGATTCCTCCGACATTCCTAGGATCTTACTTAGTTATTAACCAAAGAATTCTTTAGTGACATTACCTTAACTTCAACCCTTAGAGTAGAATTTGGGGCGTCACAGAAGAAACCAGTCGAGCTTTTGGTGTAATCAAGCAGAAACTAACAACAAGACCAGTGTTGGTTTTACCAGATTTCACCCAACCTTTTGAGTTGCATTGTGATGCATCGAAGGTGGGAATTGAGGCCATTCTTAGCCAGAATTCCAAACCAGTGGCCTATTTTAGTGAGAAACTTAATGGTACCAAACTAAAATACAACACTCATGATGTGGAATTCTATGCTATTGTGTAGGCTTTGAAGCACTGTAACGCCCTGCCTTTTTATTACTCTGATTCCATTACCAAGCCATTATTATAGATTCAATTTCAGAGATAACGTACGGAAACTCTTTATATATATAAGAACACATGAATAAAGATTCTCTCATCCGAATATAATATGAATGGAACGAGTTATAATTAAATGAATTGTCCATAGGCTTACATCTTTTAAACTAAGAGAAAGGGTTTAACCCTTTTACATCAATGGCATTCCGCCCACAAATAAAAGGCCCCGTGGCCAACAGGTAAAGAAGATCCATGAGCTTGAAACACTTCTCGACGTTCACCTCAAAAAGGGTTAGCAACATAGGATGAACATAAAGTCCAATAGGGATCTCAACATGATCTTAAACAATAACAACTTACAGATAGCTATGATCATGAATGCTTAGTCTCATACTGTAATAATAACGTGACGGTTTATACAGAAATATACGTATATAAGAACTTTTCTCAAAATCATTCATTTCATTCAATAACGTAAGCAATTCGCTTTTCTTTCTTCTTGTTACATTTTTCCAAACTTCATATGACAATAACAAATTCCTAAAAACAATTTCACCAAGTCTATTACGTTTTCTCTTACTTCCCGGACTTACACCTGATTTGCCTTTTCAAAACATGTTCACAAGCATCCGATGTCCTTCACATTATTCACAATCTCAATACAGTACTTATGTCCGTTTCCAACACATTCATATCTATACATGTATACCTTTAGTACAAAAGGAAACAATAAGCAACCAACAACTATCTAATCAACAAATGAGGCAACTCGGCCTTCCAAAACCATAACCATCATAACCCATAACATACCTAGATACACTGAGACAATAATGATAAATAAGTTCTACTCTACCTGCCTTAAACATGGTAAGCTAAGGATACACCTTTCCACAATGAAATGCCAATTTACCAAACACTGGCTGGAAGTTAATGGTACCTCTGCCAAGTTCTCTAGTCGCTAGTTGGAAGGTACTGGTACCTCTCATTCTAAGCGTAGCCAATTCTCCAGGCGCTAGCTGGAAGGTAATGGTACCTCTCATTCTCAGCGCAGTATACGTTACCAATCATCACAACATAACAAAGTACAACCAACAAGTGTAATGCACACACATAAACTATTCAACACAACAAAGTCATCTTTCACCGATGACCAAGGACAAAACCTTTAAATGTATGTATTTAACACGGCGTGTTATAATAATCCAACTCTCATGAGATTTTAAATCCAACAACAACAATAGTAAAATAAAATATTCATAATCCAACCTCAAGTTAATTTTTGAAATTCACGTAGTGTTATCATTTCATTCTTCTATTTCAAAAATCAATTCTCTTATTTTCTAAGTTAACATACTCCATCCTTTATCCCAATCCATTCTTTTCATTTCACAAAATGAAATCCATGGAAGCCACAACCCAACTCAACTTAATATAATCAATCCAAAATAATTCTAATGCTATAGTTAATTCTCCCTTTTAGCTATTAACACATTTACTCAAACCATAATAACAATTTACAAACATTATTCCACTTTACCCCTTTTTAATTTACCAAGTCAAACATTAAATTAGGGCTTTTTCTTGTTTCAACATAAACATGCTAGATTACTTCCCAATTAACCCAAACAACAATCAATTTAACAATCTCATTCCCAAATGATAAACCCTATCCCTTTTTCATGATTTTCAAAGAAATCCATAATGGATATGATTTTTTTTATCCAATAAAATATACCACATATCTATCTATAGATGAGGTATTGAAAATGAGCAAAGAAATCCCTACCTCAAGATTTGAAGCTAAAGATGAAAACCCAACTTGAAATTCCAATGAAATCGCAAAACAATCAGTAGAAGTCTTGATCTACGCTTGCTCTTCAACATTCTTAAAAGATTTGGGGTGAATCTTGGGTAAATAGGTGAGAAATCAAGAGTTTGGAAGGTTAGGGTTTCGGATTTGGAGGATGAGAGGAGAAGAGAGGGAGAAAAATAAAGTTTTTGGGCCAAAAAGTCACTTTATAATGTCTGTTAGTGACGTGGTCGCTCGAGCGAAGGAAGCTTGGCTCGAGCGTACAAAAGAAGCTCCTAGAATCTCTGAAAATCACGCAGTTCGCTCGAGCGAAGAAAATCTTGCTCGAGTGAGCACACTTCCAACACAGAAATGCAAAATTCAAATAGGTATAACTCTCTTGTCCGGACTCCGTTTAGAGTCATTCTTGAGCCCAAATTGAAGCCTCGGAATTAAGCTTTCCAATGGTTCTAGCCTCATATCAAGATTTAAAATATGGAGAGAGAAAATGATAAAATAGTGAAAACTACTCAATAATAATTATTCAAATTTGGAGTTTCTGATTCAATCTCACCCAATCACTATGGTAACACCTCAACCAAGGCTCAAATAACAGCTAAGAAGGTTCTCAATCAAGGTAATCAAAGAGTCAAATATAGTTCCATTATAATAGGAAACACAGAGTGCTACAAGCACTGGTATCACTACCTCATCCACAGTAAGTTTGTTTTATACTCTGACCATGAAGCTTTGAAGCATCTCAATATCCAGGATAAGCTATCTAATCGTCATGCCAAGTGGGCTACTTATGTCTAGCAGTTTTCTTTCGTTAAGCACAAGTCTGGTGCTTTGAATAAGATAGCTGATGCCCTTAGCCATCAAGCTTCATTCCTTACACTTATGTGCACGAAGGTACATGGTTTTTATAGTTCACTAGATTTGTTGTCAATTGATCCATTCTTTTCCAGTGTGTTAAAGAATTTGACAGCAGATAGGTACTGTGAATACCATGTGTAAGATGGAAAATTGACGAGTTTTAGATTAAAGATTGTCACGCCCCGGATTTCCAAGATCTGGCCCATTTGATTAAATGAATTAACTACTAAAAATAAATAGATAATAAATAGAATAAAATGCAATCTCTCATACCTGCTTAACCAACATTATCTATTCTATATGATAATTTCCATTACATACATTTTATATTCAGATTCTAGGTGAAGTGAGTAAAACAAAAAATGCAAGTCAATAGTAAGTATATAAGTGACCTAAGGATTACAAAACAAGGGCACAACCCTTACAAGAAATGGCATTCGACCAACACAAAAAGGGGCCCAAGGCCTAACAATTAAAGGGCTCTTCTAGCTCGTGCACAAACTCTGATATCCAAGCTCAAGGTTGGGGCATACCATCAACATCTAAAAATGATTTCAGCCACGCAAGGTAAATATATAGTCTAGTAAGAAACATTTCAGAAACTAATACAATATCACAGGTATAGATGATCATGATGCTATATATGTATAACATGCTTTTGGGATGCCCTTTCAGGTTTACCGCGCGGGCCCAGCAATTTGGACTCCCTATCTCCTAATCTGGTTCCACAAGTGCAATGTAAAACTTAAATGAGAGTCCAGATCCGACAATTTGTATGAAAAATCCATTTTATTGCAAAACCTTTGCCCAAAAATGGACTACATCACCAGATCTTAGAGTCGCTACCTAATCTTTTGAGAAGATTAGGAAACTTGTGACTCACGCCAAAGGCCGCTATCCATCATAACTAAAGTGTCTCGGTTCAAGAACTTAGGTATGAGGAGGAAATGTCATAAATTGAGCACCCCCACTCATCCGATTAAAAGATCCGCATCTATTAAGTCATGATGTGATTTTTACAATCTCCATACATTCATGTTCTGATTTTTTAATAATGCTATCATTACTATTTGAGGCATATAAATATAGATTGCATTGCTTGTTTATGTTATGCTTTGGTTTCATGCATTTTGTAAAATCTTTTTTGTACAACTTGGAATAAACAAAACTCAGTAGTATAAGATTCAACAACATTCCAACACAAACAACACAACCTCCATCCACTGGCATTCGCACAAATATTTCACTTAAGCATATAACCACATGGTACGATGCCGGGTACGATAAATAACATGTACATACAAAATGCTAAACTAAAAATGCTCACCTAGTATGCCTTGACGACAAGTGAAAGAATATGTCAAGAGGAATATATATGCATGATCCTATATACAAATAACTAAAGCAAAACATCTATAATATGTAACTAAAGATTTGGCTACTACTATATGACATGTGCATCATTTCAAAACATGAGATAGCGCATAGAACCACCTTGGAAATGATAAATTCCACAAATGCAAATTAATTGAATCCATATGCATGAAAAATGGATGCACAACATAAAAACATGATGCTATATACAACATATATGAAAATCACGTAAATAAAAGAGATAGCAAGAAGTGGGGCTAAGAGTTATTACAAATGAGATTATTACAACAAATGAATGAATAAGACGTGGGGTTGGAAGAATTATTACAACAATGAATTGATTCAGCCAAATTACTGCTAAATGTTACAAATCATACTAAAATAAACAAGGAATTTAACACACCAACCCAAAAATTCCTAAGAGAACACTCTCCATAAGTTGTACTGTACTACTCTGCTCTGCTTGGGAATAAGTTTTATTAGGCTGGCCACAAAATCATCTGGCCAACTTAAAAGATGTTTGGCCAGTCCAATCCTCTGGAATGTACATTATTTTTTTGTTAAAAAGGATAGAACAGAAACAAAGCACAGTTTCTAAGAGGTGCTTATCCTTTCTACCTCACCCTCTGACAGAGACCACTTAATGAGAAGGTAGTTAGGCCCGAACCCTTGAAAATAACTATGTACAACATATTGTAGATACCCCATTTTTGACCGACCTTAAGACTCAGACGTCATCGATTGAGCGCTCGGTGATGGTGCATGTTGTGCTCGTTTCAAGTTTCCGGAGTTTTGGCTGAGAGCCTTGCCTCCGGGCCTCTAAACCCTTTGTGCTTTGGTTCGGTTTGTGGACTGAATCTTGTTTTCTCTTCCCGGAGGGAGGGAGAGGTCTTGTAGACCATCTCTTTGTGGTCGTAGACCACTTTTTGTGGTCGTAGGCCACTTTTCCCGTTTGGAGACTAGTTTCCGGTTTTCGGAGTCTTCGGCCGCCCGCCTTGTCTCGAGACCGCTTAACACTCTCTGTTTGGCTTGGTTTTTGAACCATGCCTTGTTGCCTCTGCCTAGAGGAACACTGTGGTCCGGGAGACCACTTTTGTGATCGCAGACCACTTTTAATGCCCGTAGACTAGTTTTTGAGGCTTTCGGCCGCGTGCCTTGCCTCCCGAACTTTCGTCTTGCATCCGTTTTGGTTTGTTTTTGGTACAAACCTTGCTTTCCTTGTTTGGAAGGTGGTACAAGGGTGGGAGACCAGTTTTTCTCCTTGGAGACCACTTTTCCTCCTGCCAGCCAGTTTTCTGGTCAGATAACTGGCTTTCTTGGTCTTTGGACCATCTTTTCTGGTCGGCCACCATACCACCACCTTGCTTTCAGTGTGTAGACTTCTCCTATCCCTGGCCGACCAGTTGTCTTCTTGGGAGACCACTTCAAGTGGTCGGCTGCTTTTTGTCACCTTTTTGGAGATATTTTCTTCCAGCTGGCACAGCTGGAAGGCACCAGAACCATCTTCTATACACGTGTATGGAGAGATGGCCTTGAACCTTAGCTTCCTCAAGAAGTTTTAGCTTTTGTTCTCTATAAGAGAGAACCACCTCCTCCCTCCTCTAGGTTCAGAATTTTGAGGCTTAAGGGTTATACATACATAGTTGTATCTATCTTACTCTTGTTCTTCATTTTGTGCTTTAAAAGTGTAGTTTTATCACACTTTAACACACAAACACACACTCAAACACCATCCTTTTTTACTGAGGTGCTTAGGAGCTAGTTTTGGTGTTGTTGGGTTGGTTTGAGCTCAGAAAGTTGCTGGAGTTGTAGCTTTGAAAGTGGTTCTTCAAGGGTGAGTTACTATCCCTTAAAATCCCCATTTTTGCTAAAGCTTTTAGCTCTACTTTCATGTTGTTTTAAGCTTAACTTTCTGCTGGAAAAAGTTCTATTTTTGCACGCTTAAAATGTTTGTTTAAGGTCACTTTTTTGTTGGGGGGTGGTCTACCCCCTCTTAGGCCTTGTTTTGAGCCATCCCTTTTGGCTCTTGTTCTAGCCTTTGCATGACCTTTCTACCACCGAAATCCAGAGGATTTTCAGTGGTGGAAAGGTGGTTTTGGAGTTCCAAATAGGAGAGGGTCATCCCCTTTCCTTGTGTCTTGTATACTTGCCATATTTGCCTCATGTTTGAGCATGTTTATTAAGCTTGTGTTGGCTTGTTCTTAGCATGTATTTGGGGTCATTTTGAGATGGCATGCCACTATTTTTGGTTGTCTTGATCATCCCTTGCATGCATAATACACTTGTGGTGTAATCCTCATAAACTAGCTTTGTATGCTTCATGAAGTAGCATGTCATTCTAGCTTGATTAGAGTCCATCTCAGCATGTTTTTTGTGGTATTTTGACATGTTATACCTCTGTTAAGGTTTGGTTTAATGACCCTATGCATGCTCTATGCACTTGTAGTGCAATTCCATGAAGTAGCCTAATGTGTCTCATGCTTTGACATGTCATTCTAGCATGCTTTTGGCTTAACTTAAAGAAGATTTTGTTCATGTTTTACCATGTTTAAGATATGATTTGTTCTATTTTGGTCATGCATGCCATGCTTTGTATAGCTATAGTGCATTCTAGCTTGTTAGCTTTGTGTATCCAGTCCACTAGCATGCATTGCTTGGCCTATTTGAATGATTTGGAATCATTTGTTATGTTATTTCAGTCCATGTTTCATGGCCATACACTTACATTTGTCACTTATTCAATGCGTTGGAGGGTTTGCCATTTATGCCTTAAACATGGGTCATTGCGTATGCCTTCATGCCTAAGCTTGCGAGCTATCATTTCAATGTGTTTTTGGGGTTATTTTGCCATGATATAACTTTGATTTTTGTTGGTGAAGCCATCCCATGCTTGGTCTTATTAGGTGTAGTGTAATCCACCTTATTTGCCTTGCATGATTCATACATTATGCCCTTCATGCTAGCTTGTTTTGGCTTCTTTCCATACATGTTTTAGTATCATTTTGACATGTTCTAGGACTATTTTGGGTTGCCTTTGTCATATGCTTCATGTTTTGCATAGCTATAGTGTAAATGCCTATGCTAGCTTCAAGCTTTCGGTATCATAGTATGCTTCATTTGTGTTGTGTACATGATTTGGTATCCTTTAACATGACATTTCAGAGCATATAGACTTGCCATGTTCTCACTTCATTCACTCTTTAAGTGCCTTTGAGTGTTGTGCATTGTCGCCTTGTTTATGGCCTAGCATGTATGCCATCTTGCCTAGGTCCTTAGGCCCCCATCTTAGCATGTTTTGGTTTTTGTTTAGACCTAATTAAGCTCTGTCCATGGTTAGTTTAATCATTTGTGCCATGTATTGCATGCCCCTTTGTGTAGTCCCTTCAATGGCTTTGTGCCTTAGGCCCTCTTGCATGCTTTACTTGTGTTGTTTGAATGATTTGGCATCATTTCACACTTGATTTCAGAGCCTTAAGTGTTGTCACACTTCCATGTTTATCGCTTCTTCATCATGCTTGAGAGTTGTGCTCTTAGGCCTAGTTGATGGGCCAATACATGTGCATGCTTTGTTTTGCATTTCATGCCTTTGTTTTGGTGTTATGGCCATTGATTTGGGCATGACTGAGGTTTGTCTATTTTGGTTTAAGTCCATCGAGCATGTTATGTGAATGTTGTTACATTGCCTCATGTTGTTGCATGCTTTTGTTGCCTTGCATTGAGTATGCATGCATTAGCATTATTTGCATGTCATTTGTTTTGTTAAGTTGATCATGTCACATTGCATTATGTATGCCATGTTACATTGCATTGAGTATGCCATGTTGCATTGCATGTTGTTGCACACTTGTCCCTCGCATTGCATGTTTGCATGCTTAGGTTATATTGCATGTTTGCATGTTTAAGTTGCATTGCATGTTTGAGTTGCATTTGTTTGGATTAGGTGTTAGTCCAAACACGGGAAACGAGGGACGTTTCATACTTAAAGTGATGAAACTTGCCTCAATTCTCAGTCGCCAATGCTCTTGATCATACATGATAGAGTTCTAGGCTTTATGTGTTTATTTGTGCATTCATTTTACATTGACTTGTGCAAATTGGCTTCTCGGCCATCATGCATCGAGATGCATGATTGGTGGCCCGAGGGTCGAGAACCACACTCCCTTGAGTTTATGAAATGATAGGGAGGGTGGTTGTGCATACATATCTTGCAAATACATTGCCATGCCCTTTCTTGCTCTCTATTGCAGCAAATTGGAGGAGTGCAGCAACAACTGGTCGGCCAGCCAGAAATACTAGCTGGCTGACCACTTTTTCTGGTCTGCAACAAAGATAGGTGGTCGGCCAGTGGCTGGCAATCCCCCTAGGTGGTCGGCCACCCTCCCACAGGTCTCTAAGGTGAGTTGGAAGCTTTCTGGAGCTTGGTGCAAGGTTCTGAGAACAATTGCAAACAGAGGCAAGTTGGGGCATCGCGACGGATTTCCGAACGAGGCGACCGGGCATGCATACTCTTCTCCCTCTGAGGACCTTGATTTATCACTTTACTTAGCTAATTTGCTTAGCTAGTTTATGCTTTGGTTTTGTACCTAATTAGTTAATGCGTTTAATTATTCAATTTGTGTTGTAATAATTAGTTGTAGCTAGTTATTCATCTTGTTTTGTAATAATTAGTTTAATTAGCTTAGATTAGCTAGTTAGCTTCTTATTCGGACCCTCCGTCGAGAGGGCCAACTGTTGTAATAAGCGTGCATGTGTGTGATACATGTCTTCTAACCTCCATTTCTTTCTCCCTTTTACTTAACCGCTTACGATGGTTAGTTCTAGGGCATATTTTGTTTAGCATACCTTATGGTTTGCATGCGTGCATCCATTCATCTGTCTTGTATGCACCGGGCTCAGTGCATCATACAAACTGCATTGTATTTTCAATACATTTACTTGAATACGTGTTCAACAGCATGTTATCAAGTTGCATTTCACATGACATTCTAGGTAGCCGAGCCTATCTTAGTTGCATTTTCACATGTGTTGCATTAGCCATCTTAACATGAACGAGGATCATGCATGATTTCTAACTAGTTCTTTGTTTTGGCTTGGAGTACACTGTGAGTGTTTACGCTTTAGCATACTGCATGTGTGTTAATGTTGCCATGAAAGCATGCTTGCCATGAGGCTAACTGCTTATTTGATATAACTGCCTGAATGCCTGTGGGTGAAGGTTAGATTGCTTGAATTGGAACAATTCATCAAAATTCTCGTTTTAGCCTACTTGCAAGTAGCAAACTTTAAACCGTTTTCAAACAAACGAACATGCAATGTTTTGTTCTAACTTAGGCGATCTAGTCTATACTTGTATGTTGTGTGCATCACATAGTAATTCTAGGTTAATAACCGGAATAAGAACACATGTGTTTTCAAAAACAAGATATCATGTTAGTAAAGGCCGATCTTTGATTAGGCGAGCGGGGGTGCTCATTGCATGATCTTTCCCTCTCGTACCCAAGTTCCCGAGCCAAGGCAACTTTGGTGATGACGGACATGTGGCCTTAGGCACGAGTCAGGGTTTCCTAAATTCCCCCAAAATAAAATATTTAGGTGGCGACTCTATATCTGGCAAAGCAGTCCATGTTTGGCACTTCTTTATAAAAATCAATTTTCCAAAACGATTTGCCAGATTTGGACTCTTTGGTGATTTATCAGTCTTGCATCGCACTTTGTGAGATTAGATTCAGAACCGTGACATTGAGTCTGAACTTGTAGTAGCTAGAGAGCAAACGAACCCGCGCCTTCACGCGCGGAGCTCGGGAGTTCTCGGGTCCGTCTACACATATATTCTACAACAAATTCACCTAATTTAATGAATTAAACAAGAAGAAATTCAAGCCTAAGAAATAGATAGGAACCTACAATCATCTCTTTGTAAATAAGGGTAGGTTAATAACCGAATTCATGCTATCAATTAGAGAGAGTAGGTTAATGCCTGTCATTTCTTAGTGAAAGCTTTGCCTTCAAAGCAAGAATTCATCAAAGGCTATTGAAGACTTCTCTTCTATTCATGGAATAAGGGTGTTTCCACCCATTTCCATGTTCACAAGTGATGGAAAAGAGAGTTTTCAACATCTTTGTCCTAAATCTTCTTACTTTATTTCCAAGAAAAATCAATGCATATGAAATACAATGACTTCCTCAACAATAAATCTCAAAGATCATCCCTCTAGCGCCATGAAACAACCACCTCTAGTCATTTAGATTGAGCATGTGTTGAAGCATATGGACCAATATACTAGAAGGATGAGATATGTGATGAGAAAGTATAAAGAATGAAAGAATTTACTTTATATAATCAAACTTGTGGATGAGTGACTACTATATACCTCTAACCACACATATAAGGTTTCAATATGTATAAGAACAATGGATTATACCTCTAGAAACTAAGAAAAGAGAGCAAAGCTATGAAAAAGTAATGAAAACTATCAACTCAATGGATGGGTAGCTACTTTCTACCTCAAACCACATCGATGAGGACTAATCATATGATTACAACAAGCCAACAATAAAATTCAGAGCTTATAAATGAAGAACAAGAGAAAGATAGTGATGAAAAATTTCAAAAGTTTCACCTCTTTAAAGAGGATAAGCTTCTTGGTTCCTAAACCCTTTTTTAGCACCATCAAGGTCCTTTAGATGTAGCTTAGAGTGTTTAAGATCCTCTACAAGAAGCTTGGAGTGAAATTTTAATGGAGTTTTGATGGTCGAAGTCAAGAAGTGGAGGTTGAAAATGAAGTGTGGGAAGGGAGCTCTCAACTCTCTCTCTCTAAGCCTCAGGCAAATTTGGTAACCTTATGAAATAAAGTTTTCATCCTCTATTTATAGAGTTTTCGACACAAATATCTAAGATATTTGCAGAAACTTCATAGAAAAGGCCAAATTTTTTGAAAATGTTCTGTTCCCAAACAATTCAGCCGGATGTACCATTATATATTCGGTCGATTGTATTTTTGTCCGGCCAGCTGAAAAATACATTGTTGGATCAATAAGGTAAAGTTAGCATGATTTAAAAGGAAAAACAAGTATTTCAAAGGATTCTAACCCTTTTATTCATTCACACTATATCCTTTGCTCGATTTATTTAAAAAAAGACAGCATTTTGAGTTTTGAAAAGGTGAGCCTTAGGACATGATGGAAACATTTGGAACTACACAACCAAATAGAGTTTGAAAAAGGTTTTCAATTGGTCAAAAAAGCATTTTGGCGAAAACATGTGTAAGGTTGGTATTTAAGGCTCAACTCTCGGGTTTCCTGTGAGGAACTGATAAGACTATCACATCTCGATTTTCATCATTGGATAACTAGAAAAGAGCACCCAAGTCATAAGGTTGGTTAAAATGGGGGTGTCTACAATGCTCCAAACGTTATGTTTAAATAAACCATTTTTCAACATTAAAACTATAATTCGGTGAATCCTCTCATGTCTATGTATCTGCTAGTGGTCATCACTAAGTACCACCTAAACTAGTGCATTGTGTGAAGTTACACTCTGCCAGTCACCTGAACCACCAAATTTACCGGTTGCTAATTGGAAGGACCTTGGCACCTAACTGCATTGGTTTTCGATCTTTCACCTCAGACTATAAAGCTAAATTAAATCATTCCCAATCTCTACTCTTCATGACTCAAATTCACCCTAACCATTTAATTAAAACCATGTTGTTTTAATAATGCCAATGTAAATGACATGTTCAATTATACAAAACATGCTCGGTGCACTACCATTCAACAACGGATTTTCATTATCAATATCTCAAAAGATATGAATTGAGAATAACTAACAACAACTAGCTAACTACATCATCTTTTCCAACTCATCAACAACCATTTCTCAAATTCCAAACTCACAAATATATAGGGTTTTATCTACAATTTTGGGGTTTTCCAAAATTAAAGTTTCCAAATGCAATTTGTTATTAAAAAAAAAAGGGTTTGATAAGCAAATAATAAAGAAAACCCATCCAAATCACCAAACCCTAACCTCATTAACATGCTCTTTCCAAATCAACAACAACTACATGCTAGTTTTTATAGTGAAACTATCAGAAACACACCAACAAACTCATATAGAGTCAATGAAATAGAACCCTACCTCTTGAAGAGAAGAGGAGAAGCTAAGGGCAAGAATGAATGCTCAAATCAACTTTTGGCCGAGATTAAAACGATATCCTCGCCAAGCTCTACAATACTCATGAAGGAAATGAAGATCAGATCCAAGCCTAGATGCCTCAAAACCAAGCTTGAAGTCCAAGAAGCTGGTCAAAATTGCCATAGAGGAGAGAAGGAAAAGAGAGGGCTCAAAACTGATATTTTCACACACTGAGCTATCTTTTATAGACAAACAAATCGCGGGCGTGACAGAATCAATTATGGGTGCAACAAAAGTGGTCGCAGGCGTGACCTAGTCATTCACGGGCCACTCCCACGGGTGAACCATTTTCCACAGGTGAGATACTAGATGATGTTTTTGGTCACGAGCACCATCGAGGGTGCGATGGTTTTTCGCAGACAAAGTACTGCAAGGTGTGTTTGGTCGCGGCCCTTCGCGGTTGCAATTTCATACATCACAGGTGCAAAATAAGTTTTGGTTTTAATTTTCCTGAAATAGTTCTAAGTCGAAATATTAACTCCACAACAACAAAGGAAAGAAAATAAACAAACAAATATAACAACATCACCACCCATCCATTTATAATCCCAAAGTGTGTCGAGGCATATATATAAACAGGTTCAAGTCGACTTTTAGAACCAGGACACTACAAAGATCATCGGAGAACTGCATAATGAAGGCCATGTGAACAGAGACAAAACTCAGGCATTAGTGACAGCATCTTACTTCTGGCCAACAATGCGGAAGGAGGTTTACAAGTTTGTGGAAGGGTGTCATACGTGCCAAGTATCTAAAGGGGTTGCCACCAATGCAGGTCTACACCTACCCTTTCCTTTTCCAACTCAGCCGCGGTTAGATGTTAGCATGGACTTTGTCCTTAGCTTGCCTCGAACCTAGCGAGGTAATGATTCAATTTATGTGGTGGTAGATAGATTTTAAAAAATGTCACTTTTTATTCGTTGTAAAAAGACTACAGATGTAGTCATGGTAGCACAATTATACTTTTGGGAGGTTTATAAATTGCATGGACTGCCCAAGTGCATTGTTTCTGATTGCGACACGTGTTTTTTGGGACATTTTTGGTGTTGCCTTTAGAAGTTGGTGAACACAAAGCTGGATTTTAGCAATGCATACCACCCTCAAACAAATAGGAAAATCAAAGTAGTCAATCGTTCTTTGGGGAATATGCTTTGATGTCTTGTTGAAGATCACCTGAAATCATGGGACCAAAAATTGTGCCAAGCAGAGTTTGCATTCAACCATTCCGTAAACCATAGCACTGGTTTGTCTCCATTCCAAATTGTCCATGGTATTGTCCTCCATTCATCATTGGACCTTGCACCAATCCTAGACTTCAAGTGGACTCATGTCAAGGGAGAAGATTTCATGGCTCAGTTGCAATAACTTCATCAGTCCACGCAACAAAAACTACAAGAGACTTCTGCAAAATACAAGGAAAAAGCTGATCAGAAATGATGTTTTGTGGAGTTTGAAGTCAGAGATTTTGTGTATGCTATCCTCACCAAGGATAGGTTTTCAATGGGGGATTACAACAAGCTAGTTTCAATAGGGGATTACAACAAGCTAGTTTCCAGGAAGATTGGTCTGGTAGATATTCTTGAGAAGATTAACCCTAATTCCTACATATTGAAGCTTCCGGTCATATATGCATTGCAAATGTTTTCAATGTTAAGCATTTTGTTCCATACCATGGGGATTCTTCAGATGATAACTTGAATTCGATGGCGAATTCTTTTCAAGCAGGGAGGATGGTGCAGAGTGTTTGGCCACAGAGTTCTTGAGACTCATGAACAAACAAGGCAAAGAGAAAATGCACTAGTAGACGCAAAATGGCACTTGCTCAGAACAATTTGGGATTTGGTCAAGACATGAAAAACGACGTCACGATCAATATCCATTGCTTTGCTATGGTGTACGATATATTTCAACTAAATTCCACTATTTAGGCCTTTAATTACGTGATTTTGCCATTTTAGAAAAGATTTGTTTCTTTAATTACTTTGTCTAAACAAATCCATTTGAGCTTAACTCAAATCTTTCTATTTTTTTTGATAAATTTCATATTCTCTTTGGTTTAGGCTTGATTAGTAAGCATTGCCTTTTTAATTTATTTCCTATTGTAATTAGGCCTCTCTTTTCACTTTAAATAGGAGCTGTAAGCCTTAGGACAACTCAGATTATTTTTGAGAGAATTTATTAAATTCATGGTTCATATTTGTGCTTGATTTTCGTTTCATTAATCTACCCTGCATCAGTAGTCCTACGAGATGGAGGATCTATAAGCAACTGCACCTAGTAGCCTAGTAAAGAATGAAGAAGGAATTCCTCAAGCTCTTGGGATTGGGACTCTCAACTACATAAAAGTGAAATGAAGTTATTTCTCATTGTCGTTTTAAAATTGAAGAAGAAGCATTTATGATGGCTCTGAGTAATGAAACATTACTGGAAACACCAACGAGGGTTGGTTCAACGGTAAGTTTCGTCCTGCCTCGCCTAGATGCTTGAATTCAAAACTCCTTAGCCCCTTGTTAAGGCTATTCCCACCTTCTGTCAGTGCCCTGGCTGGAAGACAAGTGTAGCCTAGCTCCTCTTTTTTGTCACCCTAAATAAATAAATGAATATTATTGGAAACAAATAGGCTTTTAAAACGAAGTGCAATGTGGATAGTTCGATAGAGAGGTGCAAGGCTCATCTAATGGCGAAAGGCTACACCCGAGGGCATAGACTAGGAGAAACATTCTCACCAATTGCGAAATTTGCCCCTATTCACTCAGTTCTAACTATAGTAGTTCGGTTACACTTAGCTATATCATATGAACAAGAGGCAAATGTAGAAGTTGCAACTCAACCAATTTCCACAGCTTTTTAAATTTTTTCTTTTTTTTTTGGGGTGGGGGCGGGGGCGGGGGCGGTGGGGAGGATCCGAACTTCTCTTAGCATTCTTAAGTTTGAACTGATAAATAGGCACTATCCATTACCACACGATGCAATGGAATAGCCAATCAATCTGGTGGCTGCACTAAAATCTACAAAGAATATAAGATGAAACACAAACCTGAAAAAGAGAACAAGACACAAACCTTGATCACTGATAAGAAGAGGCTAATGAAGAGTACAACTTTGAGGGGTTTGAAAAAGAGATGGATTGGAAAAACTGTCCTCAATTACATGCTCTCTTTTCCATTTTTTCCAGGCACAACTTTGTAGAGGTTCAGAAATGTCCATGGCCTCATAACTCTCATAGCATGGACTTAGTGCCACCATTCACTTAGATCCACTGATAGAAAAGGACACAATCTTCAAAGAGCCAAACATGCCGAGTCTCATGACCTCCGCACTAAAAATAAAGTCATACTTTACGAATATAGAATCAACTTTTGAAGCCGAAACAGTTGGGATACTGGATCATCAACTGGAGTTGTATTTGAGTCGCAGTTAAACATGGAATCATTAGTAGAATCCGAAATGCACTTGTAATGGATCATCCAAAATGATTATTCCAATACACTCGTATAATTCGAAAAAATACAGTGATGTTGCCAGCATCGTACGTGGTGTCACCAACCAATAAAAAATTACAAAGGGAATAAGTCAATAAGTCTTATCTCTCACTATCTCAACATTATTGTAGTCCTTACCACAAATCAAGAATGCTCATTAGATGCTGATACCGTTGCGTGATATCACGGTTATATTTAATATTTAACCATGCCTATTCTAGAGTTTTATTAGTCAAACAGAAAAAGATTATTGGGGATCTTACATGTAGATCCTAATAAGTAAAAATTATTAACCAATAAGTCCTATAATAATTAATAGCATTTTTCATCAAACGCTATTAAAAAAATATCATTAATTGTTAGTTTTCGACGACAATTTAAAAATTTTATCACAAAAAATATTACTAATTATAAATTTTAACGACAATTTACAAAAAAAAAAATCATCACAAAAAAATTCATTAATTTTTAACTTTTAATAACAGTTTAAAAAATTCATCCAAAAAAAAGTCACTAATTGTAAACTTTAGTGACAATTTATAAAAACTGAAACAGAAAAAAATCACTAATTTTTAAGTTTTAATAACATATGCTAAATATTGTCACAAAAAATTATTTTTTACGATGATTTTATTAAAACTTATTTTTAATAGGCTTTGATGAAAACTATTAGGATATATTGGTAGTGTACTCAAGATCCATAATGGTTCCTCCAAGAAACCTGTTTTACAATTCTACAAGGAGTGACAAAGGATCAAATAAAAAAGTGTGTATGTAAGTAACAAACATCACAACATATCTGAAACATCTGCTAAAGTTTTAGCTCACAAGCAGAAAAAGGTTCAAAGTTCCCAAATGCAACACACAACATTAATATGTACAAGGCTTCATACTAAGAGACTTATATTCTAGCTTTGAGCCTCCATAATAATAGCCACACTCTTAAGACATAAATTCTTTAGCTGCCCACCTCTCGTCAATTCTCCCAAATGAGTAGGCTGTAGGCATCTCAGTTAAGCGAAGTGGATCTGGTTCAATTCCATAATCTGTCAGCGGTCTTTCCTCCAGAATATCATCATGATTCTGCACAAACTCCGGGATTTCAACCTCTCCTTTACTTACATCTTCCCAAAGGTGCTGCAGCCGGCTAATATACTTGATTTTCCAATATAAGCTGTATCCATACAAGAAATAATTGTGAGCACAAACGAACATTGATGGCATTGCTGACTTGTTAAAAATTTACAAAACTCAAAATAAGTTACTGCCACTAGACTGATTGAGGCTAAGATGTGTTACATTAAGGCCGATAATAGATATTATTTAACGCTTTTCTTCATATAACTTGGCATACTTCACAAGTATTTAATTTGAATCAGGTTGGGTGCGCACAAGTGTAAAACGAGTCAAAAAGTGGCTAAAATGGAAGTGCAGCGAATCGAATACTCCCCACACGTGCAATTTTACCTCGGAAAGTGTGCGTGACTTTTTCAACCTGTCTTGGGAGTCTGAAGGTATAAAAAGAAGAATGAAAAGCTGGAGAAGGGTTCGAATATTTTTTTGAAGGAAGAGGGAGACTAGGGTTTGAAAGAGAAGACTTGGACTTCAAGGTGGTGCTTCCATGGTGGCTTCAACCTCTTCCTCATCTTTCTACTCCTCCATAGGCTTCTATTTCTAGGATTTTGATGAAACCCTAACCAAGTAAATAGGATTTTTCTCAGGTTTTTGATTGTTGTAACGATTTGAACAAGTTGTATGGTGTTTTAGAAATTTTTCAATATATTTTCTACTATTCTCTTTTTAAGTGTTCTACTTTTTGTGATTGTTGAATGCTTCCTATACAATTGTTATCTTTTCTTTTGTATTTAAAGTATGAGACGAGTCATGCTACGAGAGACTAATCATTTGCTACCCCAGTTTAGAGCGAATAACTCGTACTACTTGAGATAATTTGTGCCTACACGTTGAACGCGATAATCTTCGTGATCAATACTTCAAGCTTGTAGTTGTGAAGTATTGAGTGGTTTGAACTATAGCACAATCAACTTCCAATTTTAAACCTTATTTATGTAACTAGTAGTGAATTCATTGTCTTATAATTTTCCTCAATTAATATCTCAAACCTTAATTTTCATTGTTAATTTAATTTCACTTTTCATTTTAATTCTCATTTCAATATAATTCTCTTCAATCTTTTTATCAAAATTAATTTTGAAATCTTGCAAGTTAAATTAGTTTAATTTTACATTAGCCCTTGTAGATCAATACCTAGATTTGCCATTATTCCAAGGAATTTGAGTATAATTTAGTGTTTATTTTTGGTATGAAAAACGACCCATCATAGACTAAAAATTTCGGGTTTATTTGCAGGAAATCAAGTCTAAGTAAGGAAAATTTAGAGGTTCAGAGATGAGGAAGGGATAATACAAATTAGAAGAATGGCAACAACAATCTTATGTGATTACTGAGGTTTTTGCATTAGGATTGGGAGATAATTAAGCAACATTTTAGGATAGATGCTAAAAAGTACACAACCAATTATCCACATGCTTGAAATTAGGGGTACTTACCAATTAGTCCTATTAACTAGACTTATTTACCTACAGGTCCTAACTAATAAATTTAACACTATAAAAATAAGAGAGTGATAAATTTATCACTAAAAATTTATTCATAAAAACAAAGAGACTGATAAATTTATCACTATAAATTTATTCATAAAAATAAAAGACTGATAAATTTATCTTTATCACTTAATAAATTTATCAATAGGACTTAATGGGTAATAAGTCTCCAAAGTAGGACCTATTGGGTAATAAGCCTCTAAAGTAGGACTTATTGGTAGTTTACCCTTGAAATTAACTTCTAGGAAGAATGGAATGTGATAATACTATAATGATTTCAAATGGCTCATTGGGACACATATCCTCCAGTGTTACTACTTTCACATTCCTCAAAATGACACAAATTTTGCAAAAGAAAATTAACCAAAAAAAAGAAAGGAAAAAAAAGAAAAAAGAAAATACTTTGACAAAAATAAACATTAAAAAATATATTTTTTAATTTTTCACAATTATTAACGCCCTCAAAAAGGAAAAAAAATCATATGAAACTAACGAGTTTTTTAAAATTTATTTTCTTTCACCAAACTAGTTTTTGAAATTTTTTAAAGACAAATTCAGAAAACCGAATCAAACAGAACATCAGCATCCAACCTATCAAAAAATGGGGCAGTATCTGTTCAGTTTTATGATGCAATAACTGGAAAAGAAAGTATTTTCATGGGTATAAGATCCTTTCATGAATATTTTATAACCCAGGTGAAAATAAACCCAATTTAAGGTCCTCAGAATCTCATTTATGGACCTTCTATGCAACCTAAATTTTTCTAAAGAATCAGTTTAAAAGTGATGCCATTCTACAAGCCATTCTTCCTTATCCTTCCAAACAACCTACATACGCAACTATGAAGTAACTCAGATATGTTTTGAAAGTTCAGATGATTGTCTAAATTCTGAAAGTAGCATATGCTGAATTCAGGTGTTCTGATAGTCAAAGATGTGAAGAAACAACTCACCCTCCACTTAGAAACAAGCGACCAAGAGTGGCAATGACCAGCCTTGAGCGGAGCCCTGGATGAATGAAGTACACAACCTGAAGCCTATCCTTACAATCCGAGGGAAGGTCTTCATATATCCACCTCAAGATCGTTAGGCCAGGGTTGTTATCTTCCTTCTGCACAGTACTGTGCATGTAAACAATGCAGAATGGTCCTTCCGGCATCTCAGTACGTAATTTGTGAAAAACATACTTTTTCAGACGTTCCCCACATATAACCGGAGCTGGATACCATAGATTGCACCAGTGAGTCACAGGGGCATCAATTATTGTAGAAACAAACAGAAGTCAACATAAACAAAGTATAAGGTAGACAAGGAACCCATGTGAGAAAAGTAAAATTAGAAAATATAATGAAGTTCAAACAAAATTTGGAAACTCATTGGCACATCTAAAGCAATCAATTAAAGCTCCATTAAACAGAACTCATACCGTCTTAATTTCATTGAATGCAGTCATAAACATGATCAACATGTCAAATCCACAGGAAACATTTCACACAAAGGTGTTTGTCCTGCTTAAATGCTATTCTAAATGTCTCTACATTTTCACAGAGATGCAAAATTTTGATGTTTCATGGGAAAAGGCAAGGGCAAGGGCAAGGCAGGCGAAACATTCAATGCCCATTTTGATATTCATATATTAAATCATCAAGTTTCTTTCTTGGGGCAAAATGACCAAATCAAGCAAAAGGCCAAAGAGAACAGGCGTGCATTTTTGCTGATAAAAATGCAGCAGGCATTATGTTGTGGAAACAAGTTACTAGTACATCCAATTGAAAAGAAAAGCAGACATGCTTGTAAAACTTTGGTTTATCTATCTACTTAGTTATATGCATATTTACATTGACTCAATGATAATAATAACTCCAGAGTCCACCTCACACATCCAGATGCATTTACAGTAAGCTTATGTGAGTAAAACCTTTGGTGTCTCCTATAAACATTAAAGAAGGTTTTCAGTAAGATATTCCACCAATCATGGATTACCAAGAAAACAAAAAAAAAAAAAAAAAAACAATTGGAGTTCTTTGTTTATTTATTTAATTACGTTTTGGTAGTTCTTCACACACACACACACACAAAAATCCAGTAATCCTTCTAGATCCCGGTCGACTCATATATCACTCGATAAATCTTGAAAGCAATGGAAGCATCAACTTCTTTCGTGGTATTAGGGTCACCCAATATTTACAGAGAAGGTGGATGTATGTTGAGGTCAGTTGGGGCAATTTCCCCACTGGTTTTTTCAGAAAATTATTGTTTTGACCTTCAATTTAAATTTTTTTTTTCTTTTACCAAAATTTTTGATTTGCCCACACTGATTTTGTCTCAAAGGGGGAACGAAAACTATAATATCTTCCCTCTCATTGTTAGCTTCCACTCTCCTCTTCTTGCATTAAGTAAGTCAATAAGAAGATTGCAGATTGAATTAATTAAACCATCACATTCACTAACCACGTATTTGCATGGCTGGCTTGAATAAGTGATCACATTCACTAACCATGTATTCAATGGGAGAGTAAGGGGTGACAAGCACACCTCAAAATTGAAAAAAAAACTATGTTATAGTAGCAATTAGTAAGATAATCAAAAATTTATAAGAATTTGCCCCTTCAGAATTATAGGGGTTCGCACCCCCGAAATCAACTATGTGACAACATTTTAAAAATAGTTTTCTAGTCCAGTTCTATTAAATATTGTCCAAATTTTATGTCAAAATAGTTAATATATTTAATTTCATATTTTTTTTTTAAAAACAAGGTAGTCAATGATTTACAAAAATTGAAAGTGTCTTCTTAACAGTGATATTTTATAGAATGTTAAAAGGGGTGAGGAGCTTGAAGTTTAAGAAGATGTAAAAAGTTTTATGTTACATTATTTTGGGAAATAAGTGCCTTTGTATGCTTAGTGTTAGCTGTATGCAACACTTGAGGGGAGGAAGAAAGCTAAAAGGGGTTGGAATTGCTATTATGATCATTGTGATTTGCCTAATGAGCCCATGATGATAACGTAGTGCTCTCTCTGTTGTTTCAACTGTTATAGCTGTATCACTTCTAGAATAGGCTTCAAGTTTGTGACTTGCTAACTGCAGAGTAGGTATTGATGTGTAGGGTGGTGTTGTTTTCGTTTTCTTTCTTCTTTTGAGGTGGTGTCTGCAGTTCATGTTGCCAAATCTATATCAAATCAAGGGAGATGCAATTTTTTCACCAAATAAAGGGTGAACAACATCCTTCTCCAAATTCCCAACATTCATATTATTAATCAAATTTGATGATATTTTTGAAAGAGTAAGGATTATTGGAGATGGTTTCCTTCATCCAAAATAGTTAAAACAAGTTTTTAGGATAAGTTTGGTAAAGCAAGGATTGGAGTGTTCCATATATCGATCAAGCTTTTAACCAAATTTTCGATCAAGCTTTTAACCAAATTTTCACTCAAAATTTGATGAAAAAGAGAGTAAGGATTGGAGATACTCTAACAAAGACTATATATTATCATATGCAAGTATACATGTATGTGTGAAACCCTCTCAATTATCAATCCTTAAAAGTTCCCCCCCCCCCCCCCAAAAAAAAAAAAAAAACCATATACCCATATAATTCAAGTAGTTCAAGTAGTGAGAAAAATACAGGTAAAAGGAAACAAACTCCATTAGCGTACAAAATTTAAAAAACCCACCAGAATTCATCAAAAAGTGAAAAAACAAACTAAACCCAGATGACCAAAAGTTGAAAAAAGCCTTCTGAAAAGAACAAATAAAAAGGGTCAATATAGCTAAATCCAAACTGATACAATAGGTGGGTGGGAGTTCATTTTACCGGGGAAATATTTTCCGACGATGCGAAAGATGCGATTGGCGGATTTGTCGGAGCCGGATTCGAGGCGAAAGAATTGCAAGGCGTCGAGATCGGAGAAGTCTTGGTCGGAGGGAGAGTCATTCAAGTTGTTTTCTGTTTCTCGGTCTGATGGAGACAAGAAGGGCCGAGCGTCTACCCCCAGATCTGACGCCAACACTAACACTGAGAAATCTTCCGATGTTGAATCCCCCATTCTCTCTCTCTCTCTCTCGATCGAGAATTTCTCCTCCTTGAGCTTCTGAGCTAGTGGATAAGAAGCCAAAATAATAATAATAATAATAATAATTAAAAAAACCAAACAAACATCAATACAAATAATAATAAACAAAATTATTGGTATTTAAATATGGTTATTTACCCGAAAATTATTAAACTATTAAAAAGAATTATCTTGACCCTACAAATTATCAAAATATATAAATAAAATTTTAAATTATTAAAAGTATCATTTTATCTTTTAAGTATAAAAATATATAAATGAATCTCCTAAACTATTAACGCGTTTTATTTTGACCATTTCATTAGGGATTCAATTTGTATAATTTTATAGCTTAAGATATTTATTTATACATTTTAAAATTTAAAACATAAATTAATACATTTTAATAATTTAAGAATTCACTTATATATTTTTATAATTTAAGATATCAAATTGACTAAAAATCAGTAACAGCAAGTTTTGTAGTTAGTTTCAATGTTTTCGTCTCCTCAAAGAGCATCTCCAATCGTGAACTTTTTTTTCATTAAATTTGAGTAAAAATTGACTCATTTCACTAAATTTGATATCACTATCTCCAACGGTGTATCAAATTCCGTATCAAATCCCGTGGGTCAACCGGTTGGTCGACCGGTGGGTCGACCGGTAAGCGTTTTTTTTTTTTAGGACGCTAAGTTTCAACGCTATGTTTTTTAGAATATTTCAATGATGAAACAATTGCAGCTTTCTGTAAAGATGTTTGCTAGTGGGTTAACATATTTCTGAATATTGTTTCAATTGATGAAACCCACCAATTGTTTCAATTGGGTTTTCATGATATAAACAATTACAGCTTTCATAGATTCATCAATAGATTCATCAATTGATTCTGTAAAGATGTTTGCTGGTGGGTTTTCATGATGTAAATATTCTGTAATGATGAAACAACTGCAGCTTTCATTCTCATAGATTCGTCAATTGAAACAATTTCAGATGTTTGGTGGTGGGTTGACTGGTTGGTTGACCGGCCGGTCGACCGGTAAGGCAAAATAAAATTTTTTTTTTTTACCTGTTTGAACCTTTTTGACCGGTTTGAACCTACCTATTTTAAAGGAAATCGGTCGACCGGTTGGTCAATCGGCCGGCAACCGGCTGGTTGACCGGTTCCTCCCTCCAACGGTCACGCACAGTGTTTTGGTTAAATCTGTATACTGTTCTCACTTTGATGATTTGTTTGATGAATTCTGAATTTGATACCGGTTTGGTGAAACCGTTGGAGCATGAAAAAGTGATTTTTTCACCAAATTTTAAATTTGATGACATGTTTGGTTCAGGGTTGGAGATGGTCTAAGAAAACAAAAATGACTGTGACATGCTTAAATCTGAATTTTTAATTTATCATACTACATTTAATTATAGAGTTTATCTCTCTTGTTATGTTATTGGGGGTGATCTCTGTGGTCATCTTTTGGTAACATTTATATTTAGAGTTTTATTTATTTATTTATATTTACAGCATTTTTTAAATTATAAAGTTTTGTTTTTTATTTAAAAAAATTATAAATAGTTTATAAAAATTTATTAAATTTTTTAAATACAAAAATAAAAAAGGAATTTTTATTGATAAATCCATTTTAAAGTTGTTGTGACCCATTAGGTCCACAAAGGATTATTATAGACGGATTAGTCCCATGTATTTATCTTTTTATTCTATGAGATCATTTTTCCTCATTTTATTATTTTTAATGGACTGTTATGCCCTTATATATAGTGTTGATACACATAACAGATATAGACGTTTCCTTATTTTTTTATTCATTCTGTTTTGGTAGTTTGTTGTATTCACGTTTTTGGTTCTGATTCTGATTCGGTTGGATACGTTTCAATTTTGCTAGCTCGTTTGAAGGCTTCGGTGTGCTAGGGTTTCATTGTTGTTGTTATGGCTCGTTCGAACGGTGTTCGTTTGTGGCATTGTTTGGAGTATAATTGGTTCAAATCAGTCGTTCTCGAGGTAGATGACGAGTGCAGAATTGCATGATTAAAGTTAGTATCCTTTTGGTGTTGAATGCATGTTCAGTTTATATTTTGATTTAGGTGATGGATTGGATGCTCTGGTATTTGAAGTATATGGATCAAATGCTCTTTTTTGGGAATTATATGCATTTTGTGTGGCTCTATGATGGGGATGTAATTCCGATTATATGAACAATGTGGATGTTCACATCTCATTGGTGATGATGGTGGTGATATTTTGAGTTTGGATTTAGCTGTGTAAAATTTACATATAGGCATATACGTTGTGTACGAATATATGTTCGTTTTATGTTATGTTTTGATGTATGTGGTAATGCAAGTGATTTTTTTGATAAGCTTTTGATGTTTGCTTAATGTGGATGTTCACATCTTATTAATATGAGATTATGGAGGGTTATATGCATGTTGTGTACTGTCACCTTATTCTGGTGGTGGAATTTTGAACTTGTAAAATGTTTTATGTTGTGTAAGGATGGTGATGATAGTTTTCATTATAGATTTAACAGTGGAACTATACACATAGGCATTTGCTTTGCATAATGTGAATGTTCATATAATATGGATTATTGTATGTGTTGTTGTTTGTATGGTTGTATCGTGGTTGTTGACTTTTGTTTGTTGTATTTTATAGGAGATGGATACCTTTATGATGTTGGTGTGCACATATGGTTGTAGTACGACTGTAATAAATGTGGTTCGCGTATTGTGTTATTCACATTTGATGGAGTGTTTGTGTAAAAATGGGGGTGAGTTGTTTGCTTGTTCTATTTCATTGTTCTGTCATCTACCTGGGATTAATAGGTGTAATTTGGATAATGACGAAGAATTTCAGAACATGTTATTGCTTGCCAAATCAATGTCAGTACACCATGTAGAGGTTATCGTTGATTTGAAAAGTGATATTGGTCAGTCGAGTAGCTCTAGGTTGCTGCGTATAGGGATAGGGAAGAAATTGGTGCACTGCTGAGATTGTGCCACCATAAGGAGAAGGTATTGTCAACCCCTTGGGCAAATGGTATTATGCATATAGGACAGCGGTTTATAGGAGGTGCATAAGAATTTCGTGATGTTTTATGTAAGTATACAATCTAATGCAGGTTCCAGTTTACATATGTTAAGAACGAGACAACAAGGGTTACTGTAATGTGTGCGATACACGAGGAGAGACGTTACTTGTTGGCTATACATTGTAGAGCACAATGAGCAAATGGTTTTTTTCTAAGAGGTTCAGTGATGTGCATAGTTATGGTACAGATGTCCGAACGTCGAAGAATCCGAGAGTTAGTTCTGATTTGGTGTCGAGTACTATATGTAAAATTGTGAGGGACAAGCCATTGACTCGCTCGTATGAAGTGGTGACTATTTTGAAGTGGGATTATGGGCTAGATGCGAGTAACCATGTGGCATGGTTGGGTGTGGAGAAAGCAAGGCTGTCATTCATGGAGATCACTCATTGTCATTTGACCAGCTACTGTGGTATTCGGATGCTGTGATGCACTACAATCCCGGGAGTTATGTCAATATTGATTATGACGCGAGTAGTCAACAGTTTTGTCGTTTCTTTGTATCATTCGCTGCGTGTATTTCTGAGTACAATTCTTGTCAGCCATTGTTATTCCTGGATGGAACGTTCCTCAAAGGAAAGTACAAAGGTTAGCTACTTGCGGCAATGGTGAAAGATGGGAACAATGGTTAGTATTTTTTTTTAGCTATGTGTCTGTGTCCATGTAAATATTCACATTGAGTGGCGTAGTGTGGATATATGCTTGACCATTACACAGTGTGAACATTTACATGCCCTGTTGGCTTTATAGTGTTTTTGTAAACTACTTGTGTTAATATTCACATTGGAATATTGCGATAAGTTGTTTAATGGTGTTGTGTTGTAAGTATATTCTATGTTGCATTTGCGATTGTTGATTCAGAGACCATGGCCACTTGGTCGTGGTTCTTGCATGAACTTGGGAAGGTTATTGATGGTAAGCATCAGATTACTTTTATTTCGAACCATAATCTTGGTCTGTTAGAAGCGATGTCAAAGGTTTTCCCACTGGCTCACCACGGTTATTGCTTACAACACTTGAAGAACAATTTAAGAAAACCGAACAAAAGAGATTGATAATGGGTTTAGGGACGACCTGGTTAGTAGTTTGGGTGATTGTGCTTATGAGCCAACTGTGGTAGGTTCCATGAAAAGATTGAGAAATTAAAAGAAGAGGGTAAGCAACGAGTATATAGTTTTTTCAAGGAGTTGGCACCTGAACACTAGGCAAATTCATACTTCAGGTAATAGTAGTTTTCTAATGTATTTAATTTGTCAAGTTTAGAATGGTAGCAATGTGAATTTTCATTTATGTTTTGTGGCGATGTGAAATTTCATAATCAGTTTTGAAGAAATTAAATTCAATATTGTATAATGTTTTGTGATGTTGTGCAGGGGTATGCATTATGGGGAGATGACATCCAATGCGGTGAAGTCATTTAATAATTGGATTAAAGAAGCATGCAATCTTCCTATCACTCAGATGGTGGACACAATTCGTACTCAGTTGATGCGGCAAATGTCAGCGTGGCGTGACCAAGCAAACAAGTGGAAAAAGGTTATTTGTCCTACATTCGAAACCATACTTCTTGATTCGTTCAATGACAACAGGTCTAGGAAGGTTGGAAAAGCCAATGAGGATGTGTTTGAGGTTCATTTGATACCATCTGTTACAGTTGATATTACAAAGCGTACGTGTTCTTGCTTCTAATGGCAAATCAACGGATTCCCATGTGACCATGCTATTATTGCTATTCAGAGAGCCGCTATAATCTCAATGATTGTGTGGAACATTACTTTCATGTAGAGACGTATTGTGCAGCCTATTCGAGTGCCATATTCCTTATATCGTTAGTGGAAAAGTCGTCTTTTGATCCCACAAACTTCACTACATACCCACCAACTATGAAAAAAGACCACCCGACAGGCCAAAAAAGAATAGAATCCCATCAAAGGGTGAGAAACTGAAGCAAATAAGGTGCAGGAGATGTGATAAGTTAGGAAGCCACAATCGGAAATCATGTGAGGAGCCAATATAGGGTGCACATTTTTTCATTTCAACATTGTGTTTTATGTGGGATTCTTCTGTTGATTTTCGAAATAAGATTACTTTTTGTTGGCAAACATTACGTAGTGTTAGCAAACATAATAATGTGTTGGCAAACTTAGTATTTGATTTGTGTTGGCAAACATAGAATAAGGGTGTAAACAAAGGGGAACTATAGCAATTCCAGTTTTGACTTGACCCTTGTTGTAATCTGGACATGGGTTTCTTGGTTTTGTACTGTTGAATATGTCATGCTTATCTTCTTTTCCCGTAAACTTGGCTTTGGAATTGTTGTGGTTGTGTTTGGAATAGGTTGATTGTTCGTTTTCCTAACTTTTGTTGCCCAAAATTTTGCTCTTCCGCTCGAGCGGCACTTTTTGCGCTTGAGCGGGCTTTGCAAGCTCTCAGTACTTTTGTAGGTCTGTAGAAATACTAGGAGAGTGTATTCTACGCTCGAGCGGTGTTTTTTACGCTCAAGCAGGTGTGCGCTCGAGTGGCCATTCTTGCGCTTGAGCGATGTTCTTATATCCGCAAAACTACTGGACACGTGTATTCCGCGCTTAAACGGAACAACTTATTATGTCGGACGCTCAAGCATCAACTCTTGCACTCGAGCGGACTATGCGTATATCAGTTCGCAGCAGCCTCATTTTACATCACTTTTTCACATCTTTTGCCACCAAAACCCTAGATCGGGACTCTCTTTCTCCCTAAAACTCACATTCTCTCTACATTTTCACCTAGATCTAGTGATAATCTACCCGCGTGCCTTTGTTAAACAGGTAGCGCGTTTCAAGAGCTTTCTTTTGGTCTGATTAAAACTTGGTTTCGGCGTCTTTAAAGTTTTTCCATCTATCCCTTTGGTTTTCTAAGCTCGAGGTAGGGACTCTCTACACTCTCTATGAGTTTTAACTTGGTCATTTTCTGATGTGAGAGAAACATTGGGTTTTGAAGAGATTTTAACAAACCTAGGGTTTGGGGTTTTATTCCAAATAGGGGTTTTATAATGGATGTCTTAGAAATGGTTATAGGGATGGATATAACCTTGTGTTATGTTAAAATGGTTGATTTTTTAGTGATTGGATGAGATTAGGAAAAATGAGAGTTTTTCCCTAAAATGTTTGAGTAATTATTTTGCATAAATAATGAAATTGGAAATGAGAATATGAAATTAGATAAATGTTTATATAAAGGGTGAAGTTGGATGTGTATCATTTCTCACCTATGGAAATTTGAATAACTTATATGTTGAGAAGATTGCATATTTGTTTAGAAATATCTGTTTTTGGCTATCGGTGGAGGATAGCTATGATTGTTGTAAAATTGCATGAGGATTAGAAAAATTGAAATTAATCTCTGATTGATTGTCATTGAACATGATTGTGTTTAATACATTGTATATGTACGATGTATGGGAGGAGAAATGGGATGTACTCCATGTTTGGGAGGAGAAAGGGAATGGACTCCATTAAATTAAGTTGGCCTATGCATCTAGGGTGAAAATCCCGAAAACATTGTGTATACATGGGTACCGATTCTGCGAACAAAATTTTCCGTAAAATAGAAAATTGAAGTGTTTATGTGCAATGGTTGTGTGGTAAGAAAACCATTGAGTTGTAATCTTGGGTTGTCTAGAGAACAATGGATATGACTCATGAATTGAGGAGATATGAAATGACATGAAACGAATTAATATAATATGGATTTGGGAAGAAGAGTTATAAATGATTTCATTTTGAGCATTGGCCATGTGCATCATGTTTATAACCTTGTTAAAGTTCATATATTGTGTTAGATTCTCTTTGCTGGGCTTTGGCTCATCCTATTTGGGAAAAATCATTTTCAGGTGCCGATGATATGCCTCCGCCAAGGCAATAGCTTGGAGGGATTGTGAGCAAGAGCTTCTATTTGTTATATCTACTTTTGTATAGCCAAGGGCTTTGAATTGTGTTGAGCTAGGCTCACTTTTGTTGTAACCAAGAACTATCTTGGAAAGATGTAAGCTTGTAGGGCATTTATTTCGTTGATCATTTAGTTTGGTGCCACATGCTATAGATTCAGGGTAGAGCTTATGAATGTGTAATGCATGTGCCTTTTTGTAAATGGACTCTGATTAATGAAAGCCAAATACTCTGTTTATGGCATTTTGCTTTAGTCATCACTGTTGAATTATTGTTGTATTTTCGGGGCGTGATAACTTGGTATCTGAGCGTACTGGATTTGAATACTTTGGGTACGTGAGAAGTGGTTAGTACCACAATAGGTTTGTCTCGCTTGCTAGAGACTTATGTATGAACGATATCTGCTTATATGATAACATGCTTATGTGATTATATACCTAGACAAAAGTTAGAGCAATGGGAAAAAAAAGAAAGAGAACAAAAATGAAAAAAAATAGAAACAAAGAAAAAAAGAAAGGAAAAAAGAGAAGAAGAAAGAAAAATGGAAAAACAATAGAGCTCGCAAGGTTGAAAACTTGAAAGGGCGGCCTTGGCAAAAGTTAGAGTGTAAAAGGAGAATGTTAATACCTGAGTGCACCTTGTAGACACCCCATTTTTGACCGCCCTTAAGACTTGGGCGCCACTGATTGATCACTCGATTATGAAAGTTGTGCTGTGCAAATGTTTGATTTCTTCAGCAAGAGGAGCTTCAAATCCAACCTTACATCTCATTTTTGGACCAAAACTATTTTGACCAAAATTATTTTAGACCTTAAAACACTCTCCTTCAAAATATTTTTGAAAATGTTTCTACGATGTTCCGAAGCTCGCATTTCGTTAAAAATTGCGCTTTTCGGTAAACTGAGTAAGGACAAAGTGGAAATAAATGAAAGAGAAGTGAAATCTTTGAAAAAACATTTTAAAAAAATCTTATTTAGAGGTTTTAAGTTAAAGAAAATTGGAGGAAAGAGAAGAAAATTAGTTGGGAGAGAAATTGGGCGTTAACCGTTAAGGGAGAATTGAGCAACCTCCACTAAATCAGGCCTACCTTTTTGTACACTTGGACTTAAGTTGTGAGGCCACCACCATTGGAAAGTGGACTTCCGGGGCTTCATTTTACACTCAAGAATCTCCTAAAGCCGAGTACGGATGAGGGAGATATGGTTGTTGGAAGAAGGCATCCATCCGGTTAAGCCAAAACTAAGTAACCTTCACTAAAATAGGCATATCTCTTAGCACACTTATAATTTTGATGTGAGGCCACTTCCATTGGAAATTAGACTTCTGGGGCTTCAATTTAGACTCAATAATGACTTGCAAAGGAGTCTAGATGAAGGAGATATGCCCATTTGAAGTTGGGCCTAAAAGTAGATTTTTGATGGCCGACCGGCCACACTTCTGGCTTGTCGGCCAATGGTGAAAAAGCTAGATATTTTTGGCCAACTGTCCCCCACAAGCTCCAGCTGTTCAAGGCTTGATATTTTCAACCTGAGGGGTAGTTTTTCTATATATACCAGGCCAAACCTCTTGATTTAAGGTTCAAAAAAAAATTCCAAGAGCTCCAAAACTTGGAATTCTCTCTCTCTCTCTCTCTCTCTCTATATATATATATATATATATATCTTGCAACATATACACCCTCTCTCTACACTTCCTAAACCAATATTGGAGCTCTCATTGTTGAGATTCTTAAGTCCAAATTTCAGCCTTTGAGAGTGAAAGACTTGTGGTTTGTAAGCAAAAGTGTTATTTCTCTTCAAGAGGTAAAATTTTGAGCACCTTTGGACTACTTCTTTTCTATCTTTTCTTGCTAATTTAGAAGTGTTTTTTCAACTATTTTTATGGGCTGAAGCTAGTGGTTTAAGGCTATTAAAGGTTGAGGGGTTAATCACCCTTCTTTGAACCTTGTTCTCTAAGCCTTTACACTTGTGTTTCCCATTCTTTTCTCAATTTTTTTTTGAGCTTTTTACCACTGATTTTCAGAGGTTTTCAAAGGCTAAAAATGTTGTTTTGAGGTCCCAAAAATGGAGGGGTTAGCCACCCATCTTTATGTTTGTTTACTACCTCAAAAGCTCCATGTTTTAGCTTATTGTTTTAGCTACTTTTATCTTCATTCTAGCATGTTTTCCAACTAGTTTTGGACTATAAAAATTCTGCATTTTTGGGCTGAAGCCTGGGTCCTAAAGTCATTAAAGGTTGAGGGGTTGATAGCCCTTCTTTGTACTTTGTTTTGGAGGCCTCTGCCCTTGTGTTTCCCACCCTTACATCATTTTTTTCAGAGCTTTTAAACACTTTTTTAGAGTATTTTCAATGGTAA